>KB671646.1:64863-138012 GCA_000349105.1 Anopheles epiroticus
AATAATAATAATAATAATGATGATACTAATAATGATACTTCATTGATTTTGAACATTCGAATTAAACACTAAAATTTAAACACTTAAACACTAAAATTAAACACTAACACGTGTGCACAAAAACGTTTAAAAATCCGACTTCCGAATTAAATACATAAATTGATCCTTACTTTGTGATAGTTTAGCTAACCCACTATCCAGCGACACTTCCTGTATTGTTTTGCTGATAAGCTGGTAATCTGCACAGTCTTCAGCTTGAATCGTTCTTTCCCAATCCTCTGCACCTAAGCAGCACATCGTCCCCCATCGCAACTTCCCAAAAACGTTCCGCGAAAAGTTGGCTCCAATCAACTTGATCCCTTTTGCGAATGTCCTCAGCACCGGCACCGCTGGTGAGATTACATCCGCATGAAAAGAAAACCACAAAGAAGAATGAACGTCAGAAAAGAAAAAAAAAAAAACGTAAACACCCAACGTAAGCAACAGTCTCCAGCAGCAGCAACGGCAACAGCAGCGGGGCCATTGAAGTTACCAACCCCGTCAACCGCTGTCAACCGAGATCGGTGACAGAATTTAGTGTGGCGTAGCTGTCAGTGCCGAAAAGTTGCTGCTGCACAACCGGTACTAAACCGTCCCCTACCATATCCCTAACCCTTCGTCCGTCCTGTGGTTAGTGCCCGGACGTAAAAGTGCATCCAGCTTTATTGCATTTTCTCGCACACGAACATTCGGCCAAGTAGTGTGCAGTCGTTGTTTTGCTTCGGTATTTTTCTGGAGCTGAAGCAGATTCTTGGGGCGTGGGAAACTGTGGAGCTTATAGTGGATAACCTTACCCACTCGCTTGCTGCTGCACCGAAGTTGTGGCCGCGCGTGCTGCTGTAAGCATCGTCGGATGGAAGCTGATGATAGGTGTCAGCGGCCGGTGTTGTACATCCAGCAGGGATTAAAACTTTATCACGAAGGAATTTTTCAGGGAGGGAGAAGGTTTCGAGCCTTCGGGAGCCAATTTGCTGCAGATTTCGGGCGGTTTGGTCGGAGTTTCGGGGTAAAGGCTGGGAGTGCCTGGGTGTACTATAATCCTGTGCGGGAACCACTCGCAGCACAGGATTAAGCAGTGGCTTCAAAAGAAGCTATGTCGGATGAATTCCATCACCTGAACCCTGTCCGGTGCCGGTGGCAGTGGTTTTATGGGGTTAGGGCGCAAGTTTTATATTTCCACAGTTTTCCCTCCCGGATGACGTTGATGATATGTAAGGATAAGTTAGCGGAACGATAGTAAAGAAGAGTAAACCGCTCAGAACGGGAGCTTGCATACCGTGGTCCAAATTCTGTCAAACGGGAAAAGTTTCAATCTAAACCGATTCGTCATGATGGAAGTGACGGGGCTTTGGGTGAGATATAAAATTCTTGATGCTCGACCATCCAATGAGTTGTCCAAGGCTAACGTCGAGGTTCGTGAAGTATGAGATTGACTGTTTTCTGGAGTTCCCAGAAGCTCTTGATATTGATTCGCTAATAAGCAAAAGAAAACTCCTTTAGGGTTGTGTCCTTCATCCAAACATGTCTAATCCTTGACTTTACCTATGTTTTGATACACCCTTTTGCCAGGGTTTGAAAAGAACCTTCATTTCTGCCTACCTTTGAAAGGGTGCTTCAACAAGGTCTCCTATCGGGAGTTACATCTCTACATCCCGGGTATGACCTTCAAAGTGCGGCACATTCACATCTCATTCCCCCCAGGTACACGATGTTTATCGGCCATTCAATTATGTTTCACACCCTCTCGGACTCTTCCATCCATTCCCTTCTACATTTTGTAACTGCATCTTATCCGACCGGAAAGCCGTACAAAGGTACCGCACCGGTGTCACACGACGCACGACGGACGCAACAGTTGTAGGGTATGCTTTTTTTAATAATAGCTTACACTCTTGAAGCAAGCAGAACACATTTTCTCTTGCAACCCCTAATGAGGGCAAACCAATAGCCCGGAGGGAAGTGAGCGACCGCAATGCACGCGCCTTGCCTACTTGAGAATGCTATGGATTTCTTTAAATAGGGATTTATTTTTTGTCTTCCCTCTCCCGGAATGCACCGTGGGCATGGATGGGTCTGCGCTCGTCTATCCCTTGTCAAGGCCATTACCTCCAGGCGTGCACAGGGGGACGTGTGTGCTCCATCGTTTCGTTTGTGTGTCGGGGTGAAAGTGAAGCAGCGTTGCATCGTACGCCGACCATACGGTATGGATGTGAGAGAGGATATTTATAAAATATCTCCCAGAACGTGTGGAACGCCGACGGGAATGAGTCGACGGCTAAACCAAGGAAGGGACAAAATCCGGTGGCTCATAGTTTGCTAGACGATCGATAAATCAATAGGGCAGTGTGCCTGTTCGGTGCCTTAACCCTGGGAAGCAGGCACAATTTATGGGCCCGTTCTGTGTGACATTTAACGAATGTTTGTTGCCCTCAAGTGTGTGATGGTGGAAGTAAAGAATGTTTTCCTCCAATATTGACGTTGCTGTTGTGAAAATTGTCTTTAAAAGTCATTTCTATTTTCAAAGGCTTAAAGTGCTCTCCCGATTTGAAGCTATCCCTACTCTGGTGTGTTTTGTTGCGTGTATATGCCTTACTCAAACCAAAACATCAAGTAATAATACATACTTGCATCTTTTTTAAACCTTTCTCAAAGTTATAAAATTTGGCAAAGTTTAAGAGTAAATTTTAATAACAATTTATTAATCAAAGTAATTCTGGCTGATAAATGTTCTTACAGAAGAATGGTGAAAGCATCAGCATGAAATAATTAGTGTTCAAATATGATTTAATTCCCTTTCTATAACTATGCAACCAACTACAAAGTAAAAGTTTGGTGAATTGAACCAATAGCCAATATTAAAGAAAGGAAAATGACATAATTTTTTAAATGAAGTGAAATTAAAACTTCACAGTAGACAATTTGTGTAAAAATCTATTTAGACTAAAACTAATAAATTTGCTAATCATTTTTTTTACAGAAAACATTGCAATTATGTTTTTTGGTTCTTCTGATGAGTTTTTTTGGTTCTGGAAAATGAGTATTTATTCGATTCTTTGCCTAACTTTACCTAATTAAAAGTGTTTTTTTTTTGTTCAAATTAAGCTATTTGAAGCTTAATTGCTATTTGAATTTTTTACTGTACTTGTAACACTGGCATAGCAATACATCCAAAAAAGATGTTTTCTATGATTATGATATTAACTAAAACTATAACAGGAAGATCTATCTTTTTGGTGTAATTTTATAGATTCACTTTTACTGCATAAACTATGGAAATTACCGGTCAAATGTACGTATTTTCCTTTTCAGGAGAAGCTTATTCAGAGAGCAGTTTTAAGAGATAAGGTTATTCATGTTTCTCATTGGCAGAAATATACAAAATTTTTATTTGTTTTTGTTAGTATCAACTTGAACGTTATACGTAATCAATAATTTTAGGCAAATTTGGATAAAAATAAAACATGCAAGACTATCTTTTATTGGTCCAACTTTGCATTTCATCGCTCGTGTTGGGATTTTATCGAGTTTTTATTTTTAAAAGCAATTTAATTTTATAATTCAGATAAATTTTCACGGTTTTAGCCATTTTTACCATCCTATGTGGTTTCCAAAAACTTCATTTTCGTCTCATGAATATCTGCGACACTAGAGCTTCAATTCCTTGAAAAACATTTCCTTCTGGCGTAATCATTTCTTCAGCACAGTTTTACAGTACACTCACATTGCGCTTTCTCCACCGAAGCCAATGATTTAATGCCACTCTATGCAAACAACTCAAACGCGGCAATCGCTCAAATGAAAAGAAACATTTGTCAAAACGACGACTCCACTTGTATCCGCAACATAGTTGATCGTTGCTCCAGCACCCCCACACTGCCCGTGCTAGGTAATTTAACTACATCCATCAGCGCACAGTATTATCTAGTTTGTTCCTATTCCACTGCCTGGGCATTAGCTGGGCATTGCAACCATCCGTCAACGGAGATACAACAAAACACGAAAAATACGCTGCCGCACTGCCACTCATAACTTACTTTCGCTACCGTGGGCAAAGTGTACACTCACCCACCCGAGTGCAATCAATGCAGCACTGCAGCTCAAACCGCCCGTCAACAATCAAAACAAAGCCGATCAACTGAAACGCATAAATCAACGGTGCAGTGTTGTAGGGCGTGAGCGCGCGCGCGCGTAAATCAACCTGAGCGTATTCTCGTTCGGTTTTTCGGTGGGTCGCGAACATTCGCGGATGGACATTACATTTCATTAGGTGTTGCGGGTGGGCGAAATTTTCTCCCATTACGGTTGTGCAAATTTGATTGCGCTGTCCATCAACGGGATCGCCGCGCACGTTGGGAGCTCCAGTTTCCATCAAGTGATGGTTGAAAGTTATCCCGAGCCGTGTACTCATCCCACGAGACTTTCGGACTAATGTCCGGAAGCGATCGAAGTACGGACGAGATACTTTCTCGTGGCGTGCGAGTTAAGCAGTGCCAACTGCCAACTCGTACTGGAGCGACGAAAAACTTTGCCCTTTGCTCATTGGAATGCAAATGCAGCGGCTTCCGCATTAAGTATGCATACGATCATTATTAATCAAAGTCGGATGAAGTCATTCCCGATGCCCTGCAGGGGGGTGGGAGAGTGAAAAAGCGCACACGCTCGAGCGACTCCATCCTGGGACTGTGGATTGGTTTGGGAAGAGCAGAGTGTCTTTTGCGGTTCTTCGATGATAAAGATAGGTTCTCTTCTTCCCGAACTTATTCTACATCCGTCGAAATGAGATTCCAACGGCGACTCCACGCCGCGTTTCTCCAATGACGCGTTCCACCGAGGAACCAAGAGGGAATGAGTTTGACATCTTGCGTCCTCCACCTAGAGCTCCGCACCACCGGGAGCTCAGTGTGAGTTTTGATCGAATTAGCCAAAGCAGTGTCTCTACTCTTCCTGCTGCTGGTGTGTGTGTGCGGAGCGTGAAGCGAATATCCGCCAGCACTTCCGTCTCGAGTTCGATCGATTTATCGTACAGCCATCCGTCAGGCGTGATTTCTAGCGACGGTGGCATACTGTCACTGGCAGCCAAACTCAGCAGAGGTGTACGAACAAAAAGGAACGAGTGATTGTACGAAATTATTCTAAAGCGTCCGCGCCAGGACCTAAACACAAAACATCTCGGGTAGAAATCGTCTTCACCTTTGTTGAACCGTTTCCCGCAGCAACACA
Source organism: Anopheles epiroticus (assembly GCA_000349105.1). Lineage (NCBI taxonomy): Eukaryota > Metazoa > Arthropoda > Insecta > Diptera > Culicidae > Anopheles > Anopheles epiroticus. The sequence goes on from KB671646.1 coordinate 70,123, forward strand.
AAACTTTGGCTGAGCTATCTTCTGACACGATGGATTCAAAGTCTAGGCGTAGAGTTTTTGTGCTTTGTGCACCATTATTTTTGCGTCTAGCGTTTGCGTAATCGCGTTCGCTTCATTTGCATTCACCGCGGGGTGCCACGAAAAACTTACTGGGCTTGTTGCTGACTTTAAGATAAAATTTATTTTATTCGTTTCGTTAGCGTTAGCGACAATGAAGGATGGAAAATGTAAAAAATTGCTCCTTGTCTTGGTTTGTTTTTGAAACTTGCTATGAGTGTTGTAGTGTTGGGATTGTTCTCCAAGAAACATCGCTACATAGTGACAACGTTGGCAAACTCCCATGCTAAATTACAGTGCTAGCTTTGATGGGCATAAGCACGCCTCATAAAGGGTAGACCGAAATACCCTATCCTGTGTTTAATTATCACTTGTTCAACAACAAACAATGTAGCCTCCTAGCCGTGTTTGTGACTGTGTACAATGCTTCTCTTAATCTCGGAAAGATTTACCTCCAAAGTTCCATTGGTACAGCGATTCTGCTCCACTGAGCTCCTCGCTCAACCCACATATCTACCAGATGTAAAGTTTAGCTTCGGCTTTGGTTGTGCAGTACAACTTTCCCCGCAAATAAAAGTTGCAAAGTACAGCGATAAACGGTCGAGAAGAACTGTGGTACCGGCTCGTTTTTAAATTGCAACGGATGCAACACAGTTGTTGGGGTAGAATTACGGTGCTCTGCATTACACAAATTCAAATGACACAAAAGGCGAACGGGAAGTACCGGATGCACCAAGGAGCGGGCAGTGAAAGTTCTTGCTTTCTGTTCACTGTCTGCCTCTCGGTGGCTTCCTGTACGCTCTTGTACATTGCCATGCCCTATCCACCACTTTGTTGCCGCACGTAATTGTTGGTATTGCAGTCAGATGATAAGATGTAGGCGCCAGAATGTAGGCAACGAGCATTGCAATTCCTGCTTTTGTACCATAATTATTGCTTTGGGGCGAGTGCCAGTCACCGGAGATTTACAGATCTTTTGTGTTGTGCTTTGTGTCTCTATGCCCCACTCTGAGCTAACAGATAGGGCGTGGAGCTGTGGGAAAATTAACAATAATCAGTGTGTTATTTGCACACCGTTTTCTGGGTGTGCGGTGAGCTGCTCCTGGGAAGCTTTATCGGTAAGATCGATGTCGCTAGACGGAGCTAAAAAACCACCATCACCTTGGTGCGCTCAATCGATAGCACGCACGACGGACGTGTTTGCGGACGACTTTTGTTCTCTATTTCCTTCGTCGAGATGCGGAGATGTGCGATGTTCTAATTACTGGCCGCAAACAATTTAGCTAATTGGTTCGCGCTTCCACTGCCTCAACCTTTCAAGCGCTAATGTCATCTAGGGCAGAAAGTTCCAATCTCTCGACCAACGAGCAGTAATCGAAGCAACAGTTTCGCTGTGTGACACGCACTGCCTGCAATATGTTTATATACGGCAAGGGAGCTGCACATACACCGGAACAGAAGCGCAACGGTGCTCGTGCGGTGTTACGGATGGAAAACTTTTCTATTAACACGCCGCACACGAGCCGCGTACGCGGCATCCGTGACTGTGGGAGGTATGTATTTTTGTAATGGAAGCGATGGGAAGTAAACATAAGGTAAGCGTTGTGGACCCCCAGCATCGCGGCCGAAGTAGCGCTGTTTTATGAGATCAGAAAGGTATATAGGGCATCCTGCTGGGAGAAAACATATCGTTACAGATTGAATGGATTTACTCTTTCGGTTAAGAAATGAACGGATTTGTATGCTAAGACGAATATCCTCTAGACATGAAATATTCTGACACATTATTTTAACGTATTTTTTGTATTATTTTATAATTATTTTGCTTTAAGCTGGTTTTTAGTCAACCTTATTTGATTATTTTTAAGAAGTGTATTATTTCTGATTTGTTTTATGATTTATTCATGCATATTGAATATTGTCTATCGGGATGTGTTTTAAATTTCTCGCCTTTAGGATTAATTAAATAGGCCATAAAGCAACTAAAAGTTGTTTGAAAGTAAATATCGCCAACACATGATGGTTGCATTTTTTCAAGCTTTAAAATTAAAATATAACCCATATTTTTAAACGCAGAGTATACTTTCAGGCGTTCTTCCAGCTAATGGTACTGATATACAACGATGTTGAAATTAAAGGTTATTATTACACAGAAAAGACGTCAAAAATGGGTGGTAAAGCAAGCTGAATTTTTTTTTATTTAAACACATTGATTTTGCTTTAACACCCGTATCTTTCCGCTTTTCGAGAAGTTTCCCTGTGTCCCATCATTGCTCAACATTTAATTAATTGTACAGTCATTTTATCATTTTGTCTCGTTCATCAAACTATTTACCTTTCTTCAACATCCCCTCCCTCCTTCGATTTCACCATCCACCGAGCTCACTGAGTGTACCGTAGATGGTACCTTAGTTTTAATTGGAGCAAGTTTGTTGGAAAACTTTCGATCGATTGTTGCCTTTTGCAAAGTTGTAGCATTTTAATTAATATTTTCCCGTCGCCAGTGTTGCATCAGGGTGGTCCCTCCTACCTTTATCACGAACACCTCCCATGCAACGATTCAAAATCGATTCAAAAGCAGAGTATTTACAAAGTTCCAACGCACGGCTGTGCGGCGAACGAGGCAATCGGTACATCGTTGCAAAGTTGCGAAACGCTGCTACGTGAGGTATACTTTATCTAGCGACAGCTAGTGTCATCTTTTATCGGAAGCAATAGAAAGCTCGTGACATCATGCACCAAGTTGTGACTACTTTTTTTTGCAGCATATTTTCTATCCATTGTTTTAACGGTTCTTGGCCAATGCCACGTTCCAGACGGAAGTAAAGTGGAACAAATATCGCTACAAAAAATAGTAAATGCGTGCGTCGTCTTGTGTATTTGCTCACAGTTTTTTTTTTCTTTCTAATGGTTATATGTGTCCGCTTCTGCAGCGAACAACTTTCCAAGGGAGCAACTTTTGTTCGCTGTCTTCCTGCCTGCCGTTCCTTTCGGGCTGCGCTTCGGGACTACAATTAGTCCGATGCAAAGCTATTGTTGCTAACCAGCGAGACCCGCAAGCATGTGGCTCATTGTGCTTCTCTCTGCGCCTTGTTGGTTCCTAGTTCAACTGTGTTTGTGCTGTGTTTTTGGAGGGCGGCAGGATTGTTTGCAGCGGTACAATAAGAAAAATGACACCGACTGTGCTCGAAAGCGTTCTCTGTGTTCTTGGTATCGTCCCGAAAGGAGACGACGCCATTCTAAAGGACCTGCTGGAACGACGAGCTGGTTCTTTGCTTCTGTTCTATGTTACCCAACTTTGTATCTTGTTTTATTGTTTTAATGTGTCCGCCAGTCAGCGATTCTTGTGGGATGTGTGGTGTATGGATAGGGGAACATGATTCCTGCAACGCTTGGATATAATGGGAAGTAAAGTGAATGCCAGTGTCACGCACGTCGCTGCGTCGTGTGGAGTTGTATGATAAAAGGGATGTATGCATATGTTTTTTCAATTAAACAACGAAAGCATTATGCACGTGACAGTTTTCTTTTCGAAAAGAATTTTTGACGCGATTTTTCGACCCACTTTAATTTTGTGTTAAAGACAAACAGTATTTAAATTGCATCGAATTTGCTAATATAAGTAATATTCTGTACTGAAAAATGCCATTGCTGATCGAAAAAAATCCTTTGAGCTACATTTGCTAAAATAAATGTTCCGAGCCTACATTTAGGCGCATTTCCTACCAACCCAACAAAGTAACGCCTTTTTTGTTATTCAACAAATCATTCGGGAAACCTCAATAAGAAGAAATTAATAATCACACCTCGACCAAACCCACTTTCACACACGCTCCCAAACCTTCCCTTTTCCACTCCCCCCTAGCCTTATACTAGAACACTTCAGGCCTACTAATGGGCTGCTTTTTCACAGCAAGCCCGAACTACGCACCGAACCGTGCAGCTCGCAAATGTTGCAACATTATTTCTTGCTTTCTCTCCGCATACACCCGCATACAAAACAGCCGTCACCCGTGTCTGTAGGTGCTAGGTCGTTTTTCGCCATTCGTGGGTAATTAACACGTTTTATTGCCTATCTGTGGCGCATGGATTTCATCGGCGCGTTCGGGAACTGGCGCTTCCGTTCCATTAAACCGTCGGCGAAAGCGAATAGAAAACCTTCTCGCATGCTCGATCGGGAGGGGGGGTTAGGGGTAGGGATTGGGAAATTTATCACTCAGCACTGTACTCCCGTGCCCGTGCGTCTCTTCGCGCTAAGATTGTGGCAGCAACGAAAACTTGAGCGTCAGTTTTTGTTTCATTTTGCAAGTCCTCGGTGGCGAACGAGGTGAGCGGTAAGGGATATGGCTCGTTTGATGAAGATAGAATATGCCTAATTTATTTACTCCTTCCTCCATCGCTTTTTCATGCTCTCCCGATAGGCACTTGGCTTGCCTTGTCGGGGCAAAAACTTCTCGTTTTTCTGCTTTTCATCATTTCCACCGATTTTCACCCTTACCCACCCTGCCCTAGAAATGGTGCACAATAGCAATCAAGTGAAAATGTTATTGATTCGAGCGGAACATGCACCTTTCGCGATGGTGAAACTAGGGAGAATAAAACTACTTCCCTGAGGTTCAACGACTGGGCAGAGAATTTTAGAAGCACCCGTATTTTCAGTATCATGCAGCATGTTTCACAAAGTTCTCAAACCGACACCAACCTCACTTGACCCGTTGGTGGTTCGAGTGCCGACCCGAGGAGATCTGCTGGCGGCAACCTCAAACCACCAAAAAAAAGGGAAAAGAGATCATAAAATAGGCATTAACCAGAAACCGGAGCACTAATTTAATTAGGTGTGATCGATACCACCGTTGGCGTTTTGGTATTTCTGCTCGGCCCCAGAACGAGAACGCTACGGTGGCAGATGAGTTCCAGAATTTCCAAACTTCATTTTACCTCATCCATAATTCAAGGGGGCTCGCGTGTTTGGGCACTGTGGCGGCGTTTGTGAGTACAAGTTTTGCCCTATTTTAATTGATTCCATTTGGAACGGCAACGGAACATTGAAATGTTTCCCACTTCTGTGTTGTTGGGAGGGTGGCCTTTTGCTCCCCCACTCAGCTACCCCTGGGACGGGGTAAAGTCTTGCGAGGCAGTAACTCCAAGGCAAATGGTGCCCGAACTCGTAGTCAATGGTTTTGAAAAACTCTCGAGTGTATTTTGATAGCGAGTGTACTTCATTCGGAGAGGCTGCCGAATTGAACTTCACTTCAAGCACGAGAAATTTCTGCTTTATGTATATCGTACTATCGTGGTACCGGAACACGGACTAATTTGTTTATGCTCGTCGTACCGCACTGTCTACTGTCTGATGTTTTGAAATCGGTCGATCGAGCAATTTAAAGTCATTAAAGTCATATGCACTGGTCCTGTGTTGACCCAAATGTTTTTGGACACGTACTTTATGTTTCAACTGTGTTTTAAAGAGGCGTTCAGTGTTTTCCAATAGCTTTGGAAATTTAATTTCTGAGTGCATTCGCTTTATTTTCATGACATATTTTTTATGCCTTGCTCAAATATGAGTTCGATTTTTTTATATCCTCAAACTCATGTTTCGTTTCGTTGGTTGGTTTATTTTTACTTATTTTTCTGCAAATGAGACACCTGTAAAATTGTTTCAAAATCCCTAATTTTTTTTTTTGTAGAATCAGTGAGACAACAGAAAACTATCTCAAAAATGGTGCAAATGCACAGTCGGTTACTAAGTTGCCTACATTTAGGCGTTTGAACTATCGCTCCTAGCACATAGTGACGTTTCTTTGCATTTTTTTCCGTGAAACTTATTATATCACTATTTAATATTTTATTATATCACAATTTTCATCTTTCTCTTTACCTGTTACTTGACTTTCAATTTTACGCTCGATATTATTGGATTTTGAAAAGACACTGAAAGCCTCTTTTGCCAACGCAACCAAGCATGGCCATCGATCCGTTGGCCAAACTCATCCCACTAAGTTAAAGAATTTTCCAAACAATGTGGAACGGTTTCAGCTCCATCAGCAAGACGACAGGCGTGACGACTGTTTTCTGACCAATTTTATCAATACTCCCTCGGCACCACACGCATGAAGCATCGTGGAAGCCTTTCGTCCAACGAGCTATTGTTATGTTTTGTGTATTTCCTTAGCCATTATCACCGCTCCGATGAGCGTAACGAATGTCGTTCGTTCGTTTCGTTGCTTCTAGCTTCCAATCCTGGGCGGCCGGCAAACAAGTCCACTGGCGAGACACATTCTTTGCCGCTTGAAGCCCGTCGGCGACTTTTACTTATTATCATTACCATCGTTGCCGTGGCAGCTGGAGTCGGCTCGTTTCCCAAAAACCGTCTGAGACAGACGGCGCTTTTCCCCGGCAACGGAAAAGTTCGGAATGCGCTGTAATCACACTAATCCCTCCGTCCGGAAAATATCATTCTGACTGGTGGACATGCCCGTCGTCTGGTACCCCCCCCAGCATCCAACGTTCGCCCCCCTAAAAGACGTCCGCACCTCGGGACGTGAAGGATCACTGTCAACGGAATGACATTCATCTTTTGACCAAAGTGTGTTCCGATGATAACCAACCGGTGCTTCTGTGCTTCTCGTCAAGGCAACCGACCATCCGGCCCGGTTCCAGTTGGTCAACCGGGCGCGAAAAAGCAAGAAAAACGGTGGAAATCACCAAAAAAAGACACAACGTTCGGTTCACGGGCAGCAACACAGAAAGGAAACAAAAGATTATGGTTGCAAGAATTTGTTCCGCTTTCGGTTTGTCTCGGTCGGCTGTGACGCGCCGCAACATTTCCATGCCATGTGGACGGGCAACGTTACACGACGCCCGTCAAGGCGAAACCTCACAATGTGTTTTGTGGGTCGTGTGGTATTAGCGGGATTCGGAGAAGAAGCCTCTATCCAGCTGCTGCACACGTACGTAAGGTGACGCACGAGGCAGCAAGAACGGACAGCACAAAGTGGAAAATCTTTTCTTCTGCTCGCCGGTTTCCCGCCCTTCAGGGTGGCTTAGTCTTGGAACAAAATGACCGCAAAATGATTAGGAAGATGAATTTTCCTACCACCCAGTTTTGTGTGTCCAAGTTTCCCTCGCTGTATCGGTGGAAAGCAGGAAACGGCAGGGAGGAGTTTTTGGAAGTGGGCGATTTAATGAGCATTTTACAACGGCTCTCGGGTAAGCTTTTCGGCACGACACATAAAACGTGGTCAGCAGGGAATGATGGTGCCATAAAGCGGCCGGCCCGTGTACGCCTCAACGGCTCATCGCGACAGTTTGCGAAGCCGTAGATCATGATTTCTTTGCATGGAATTTGCGGTACCCGGGTAATGCTTTATGCAAGTGATGATGGTAATTATGGTGCGTTTATTTTAGGGCAGCTTTGTGGGCTCTTTTTTTTGCCGCCAACGGAAAGACAAATTGTTTGTGGTGTTGCGCTTGGAGTTTGAATTTTTACATTGGAACGTAGAATTAAGTGCTATATTTCACCTTGGTTATGGGCCGCCTAAAGCTATGCTGTATGCTGTTTACCCAGCCGTTAATGTATTCAATTAATGGTCACCACTGGTCCACACTTGCTCATTTCTTTTTGATGTGAATGTGATTTGATCTATTCGTGCGTAGCGTTTCATCATGCCCCATTTAATCTTTATACGCCATACACGACAGTAGTATCATATCGGAAATAAATGTTGAATGAGCACGAATAAACATGCGTTACTTCTGAGTTCCTTCAATTGAGCTGGCCGATAATCAAGTGTTAAAATGTTGAAAGTTAAAAAAACCTTTTCATGCGACATGAATAATTTAAATAATAAAATATTAGCACAATTTTTTAAAAATGTTTTTTTCCTAGTGACTATTGTGACGCACTTAAAAGTTTCTGAGTTTTTACAGGGTTTTCATTCACAAAATTCATTCATATTCTACCGAAAATTGTTAATGCTTACCAATGCACAATTTAACAAGTTTCTGTAAGAACCAATTATATACTCGAACGTTCCTATTGAAAGTTAGAACGCACAAATCAGTAAAATCCGTGAAAACCCTGTAGCTCCGAAGAAAAATGGAGAAAATCATATTCAATAACAGACTTACTGTTACAGAGAATTCAACAGTCCAGCATCAACTTGTTATTTATACAGAAAAAGTAACCCAACGAAATAATTTCCCTTTCGCTGCAAGGGAACTATCTGAAAACACTTCGTTTAAAAACCTATTAAACGGTTCAATCAATCGCTCCATTAGCTTTAAACACAAATATTCCCAACTTCAATTTGGAGGTTTACTCATCTTGTATTCTTTTTCCATCACCTCTCACAGGTACGATACGCACGCTGGCCTCGTTGGATCTGGAAACGAAACCAAGCTACTGGCTGACGGTTTGCGCTCAGGATCAAGCCGTTGTTCCACTGCACTCTTGCGTACAGGTGAGCTCAACCCAAACAGCATACACCACCGCTGTTGTTAGCAACTTCCCCTTAAAACCCTTCCTAATGATTCCATTAATCCGTTTCTTCCTTGCTTCAATCTCGCTGTCTCTGCAGGTGTACATCAAGGTGCAGAACGAAAACGATAACGTGCCGCTTACCGAGGATGCCGTCTACTATCCCTCGGTGCCGGAAAGCAGCCCACCGCACGTGAAGGTCCTGCAGCTGGCAGCGGAAGATCGAGACATCGATTCGATGCAGCAGATTTCCTATCGCATTATATCCGGCAACCCGGAGGGTTATTTCGCCATCAACAGCACCAGCGGTAAGATGAGCTTAACTCTCTCTCTCCATCGCAAGCAGAAACAAACAATGAGCAGAGCAGCAAATTTTAATTACCATCATCAAGGAAGGGCCAGGAGCACGGTGAATAAATCGTAACGCTCAGCCCGTACCGCCCAAACGCGCTAGGCGTCGCTGCAAGAAAATGCACTTTTAAAATTCAATTATTTTCCCATAAAAGTCAACACCGACCACCGGCGGGGTGGGGGCGAACAATATCGATGGAGCCATAAATATTGATCGGTACCGAAGCCCCCGGTTGCTATGTTGGGCGCTCGCTAAGGGGCTGGCTAACGATGTGCCCCGGTATGCTTGGTGCTTGGTATGGCGGGCGCTCATTGACACGGAAAACTCGCCGTAATCGATGAAGACGTTACTCTTTTCCCTCAACCGTCACCACGTATCGAGGCGAAGATGTGAACTGTAATTGACAACCTTGAAAGGGAGGAGGGGCTTGCTTGTTAGGAGGAAGGAAGAAAGAGGAAAAGCACATTTTCACTGGATCTTTGTCGATTCGTTTCAAGGACCCGGGCATATCCATCAAACAGAGCGTTTCGCATCGTGTGATAGGAACGGGTTGAGCTGGATCGGTTACGGTTGGTCAATTCGTTGCAGAAGCAACTGGAACTGAAGTGGAAGACAATCTACCCCGACACACCACCGTCCGTACACGGTCCGTACTCAATAACCAATGGGTTTTATTTTTATATTTTGCCTGCTACGAATACTCTCCCTCTTCAAGGGAGTATCCTCCCCCGAAAGTGATAGCACATCCACCTGATCAAATGGAATGGCTCAAACCAGTACTCCTTTAACTCTCAACCAAACCGACATAAATGAAGCAAAAACACTAAAGCACAGCGAAAGAGTGAAGCGTATGCTCGTTGATGTCCATCGAGAAAGGCACTTCAGAAGGAAAACATGTATACACACACACACGCACGTGAACAGAAAAAAACACCATCAGCAACGCAACGGCAACAGCCTCGCAGCAAATGTTCAAACGGTTCTTCGCTTTGCGGACCGGATTGCATTTCAAACGTCGATGGAAATGAAACTCGGTCCACCTACTTTGCGCTGGTGGTAGCCGGATTGGTGTTGAATTATGTATTTGCCCTTTGGTGGGTGCCAAGATTAAAGGTGAACGCCGTATTGATGATTTGCCGTGCGCCACTACATTCGCCGGGGGTTTTGGCTTTCGGGAAGGGATTAAATCGTTTCGTTCCGTTGATTGCTGAGTTTGGTTTGCATAAAGTCGTCTTATTTGTGTGTTTCTTGCGAAAAGGGATTTACTTTTTTCCCTTCGACCTCTAATTGAAATGGTTCGGAACAGCTTTGAAGCTTTTATTTATGCGGGCACTGCAATTAATGCTATTTTTCGTTTTGTTTTACAGGACTTATAACTACGACCGCTCGGAAGCTGGATCGCGAAAATCAACCGGAACACATACTTGAGGTAATGAAGAATATTATTTATATTGCAAAAGTCATTTAAACACAGCGTAATATCTATACAAATTAATGGAAGCAAAAAGCGCCTGAAATTATGCAATGACTGAAACAATATGTTATTAAATTGAGCATTATTAAGCTTATCGCCATACTCTTGCATCAACAATACCAAAACTATACAATTTCCCCAACAGTTGGATTTGTGCTGGTCCCCCTAAGGTTAAATTAAATTTTTCAGAAATGTAATGTTAAAGCACTTCCCAGGTGATTCGCTCTTTGGTTTCGTTACGCAAAGCATATTTAATTTGGAATTATTTACAACTTTTGATTGTTGCTTAAAGGTTTGTTTCTTCGTTGAAACGTACTTGATAGTTTATAAATTTTTTTTGCGTGAAGTTTTTGCAACATTAAAATAAAAAAAAGTTAGAGAAATATGATATTTCTTTTACACATTTGTTTTTATATGCATTAGAAATATTTATTATTATTCAAGCGTATAAAATATTTCATGTCTTTGCAATATGCTCACAACTATATTCGAGATAAGTAAAATGCTAACTGTATACTTTTAGGCGCTTAAAAATGGCCAAAAGTATCGATCTCTTCTTTATTCAATATTGCAAAGGATGTTTCCCGTGTGCTGCATCATAGTGAATATAATTTATTAGATTCCTCAGAATTAAGGCTCTATTGCACACGACTACCCAACATTTTGGGTGACCAGTTACGTAAACCAGCACCCATCAATTCGACAACCCAAAGGGGCAGATTACTCCGCCGTAGTACGTTTTTAATGATCCAAATCGCACCCGCGAAGTTGCCTCCCTCCTCCGAAAAATCGTAACCCCCGTTGCGTGTGGTTGATGATTTTGACAGCGTTACGAACCAACACAACACAACACACAATACATTGTAGCGAAAAGTCCCACCATCATTCAAGCAGCTGGACAGGGCACACTGCAGGTGCCGATAGTGTGCCCTGCTTGAGTCCCAGCGATGGGCAAAGAAGGAGCTCCCTGTGGGACACGAAAAAAAAAAAACAAACGATAACACCCTCCACCCAGGCGTGCGCACAATCTCGCCGGACGCGTCGACGCGTGACAGGCTTTCGCGCACTTCCTGTTACGGTAGCGCTGCTCATTAATCATTTTGCTACAAAATTAATTTGCCTCCCACCGGCAGTCCGGTGCTCCGGATAGTGGGGCGATGCAGAAAGGAGCCGGCCCCGCCGTGGTAGAGATTATTTTTCACAGCCCACCCTGCCGTCCGCGCTAACGCCGAAGTTTTTCCCTTTATGCCATTTTAATTACAGGTCCTGGTGATGGACAACGGTGCGCCGCAGCTATCGTCGACGACGCGCGTCGTCGTGCAGGTCGAGGACGTTAATGACCATGCGCCCGAGTTCGATCAGAAAATGTACAAGGTGCAGATACCGGCGAACGCCAAAATCGATCAGCCACTGTTTCAGGTAAGTTTGGCTTTGCGGCTTTGCGGCCTCCTTTACATTGGAATGCTCCGTTGTCCGTTGTCTGTGTGCTGCGATCGTTATTTCGCAATCCGTCGCACCGTGACGTTCCGCATTGTGAGCCGTGCGAGGTGCGCTGCATGCGATGAGAGCAGGATTGTCGAATAATTATCGCATTAAAGTGCATCCCTATATGTTGGGCGTTTCGTTTTTTTAGTTTTTAAAACATTCACCATACATTCACTCACACCCAACATCAAGCACGTACACATAGTATGACACTCGCGTGGGGCCAAAAAACACATAAAACTCTCACACACACCCAGAGGAAGGGGGACAGGGCGGGGAATTCATTTTCCAACACACCAAATACACATTATAGCTCATCGTATCTCCTGCATGTCCTAGTTGTTGCGTAATCGGGCCGACCCCGGATCTATTAATCATTCGCTGACATTCTGACACGAACGTGTGCGAGTGTCCCCGTGCACGTCCGAATCGTTCGCTTCATCCATCGAAAGTTTGCAGTCCCGCTAGCGGGAGCTTTTCCCTGTTTCAGCCTGCAAAAGTACCACGTTCAATGCATGCAAACCAGCACCCATCTGTCGCCGGGAAACATTAAGCGCTTCAGCGCCAATGTCACCATGGCTGCATAATATTTCGTCATCGTCTTAGCGTTATTTTTAAAATTGTGTATTGTACTACACCTACGTTTGCCGCTAAAAATCCACACCAACCGGCTGCATAATGTTTATAGCACCGGGTGGATTTAGTCACTCGAACTGTTGCGATTAAAACAGTTTTCCCACGCGATAACCCAGCCGCGTGGTCGGTGAGAGGATTTTCGAGAGTTTTCAAACACCGCATTGCCTACATTTAGGCGTTCTGTGGAAGTGGTAGCAACCCGATATGAAATAGCAAGCAGCGAAGCCGTGTTAGCTCGTAAAAATGTACCCCGTGGTGGCTCCAGTTTACGTGTATGGGTATGTGAATATGTGTGTGTACACTAGACGACACCAGGCCGCGTTGATTGCAAAGCTGCTTTCATTTCGTGCGAATGTGGGATTAGTTTCATAATGCGTTAATCCTTTTCCAAGAGCGCGCGAGTGCGCCACCGAGCGAGGTGGCCGAAACTTTCACCACGAAAATTCACCCCCGTTTTTTTGTTTGGTAGCCGATGAAAATTGCCTAAACCGCCGGATGTAAGGGCAAAGGTCTCCCCCAACGGTTGGGATCGGTATTGGGTTTCAATGGAACTTTTTCACTCAATCCCCTTTTCGGAGGAGAAGAGTGGCGTTCAAAAAGGTTTTTTTTTTGCTAGACGGTTACACAGTGAAGCTAAACTCCCAACAAAGGCAGAAGAAGAACTTGCTGTCGTATTAGATGGTTTTGTTGCAGATTTTCCGCAACGATTTGGTACTGGTTTTTTTTCTTTCTCTCCTCCCGTTTTAAGCTTTGGATATTTTTGGGAGGTTTTATTTTATTTCAATCACGTCTGAACATTCTCGTTTGTGGTACAATATTTCGGGTATATTCTGGGTAAGGGTGTGTGCATTGCCGGGTGACCGCTGTTGTGGTTCGGGCCGAGGTCAATGGTACGGCCGATGAACATCGTCGCATGGCCTTGCAAACCCGATAACCGGTTCAGGGCAGGGCCAGCGCACCGGTTGCCTCACTCATTAAAATCTCATTTAGCAGAAAATAATAACATCCGGGTCTAATGGGCGACAAGCTCTCCGTGCCATCGTTACGGTTCCAAGCTGCTCCAGTGCAGCCTTATATTGCCCTTTGATAGCGGACATACCAATATTAAGCTTGGCCGTTGGTCGGTAAGCATAGGTGCAAGTGGTGTTGTTTGCTTAATGCAGACTGGCCTCTTTCTGTCCGTTGGAAAATTGCACATGCCATGCTATGTGATCGGCCGAAAAGTTGTGTCATCTGTCCCAGATTTTCGAGGCATGTTTCATGATATGCAACACGATTCTGTGCTGCGGTTCCAAGGAGCTGCTGGTGCCGTGAATTAATTTAAATTTTTGCTCTTTAGCATATCTTATCTGGCACCTTGTTCAAAATCTGAAATTATTAGCATGATACGCTGTTGCTTCCCTATAGGTAGCTGAAGATATTTATTAAAAAAGAATCAATTTAATTGATCCAACCTGCCTGTTTTTAGCAATCAAGTTAAAATGTAGTTTTAATGCATACCAGTAATTTTGCAGGCAAATACTATGCAGATTGCATACATTTAGGCGCAATCTTTAATTCGAAACTATTTCAATTTTTTCAGAGTGTGTTTTTGTTTTTACAGTGAGAGTGAAGCAACAGAAAGTTTAAAAACAATATTTGCATACTTTTAAGACGTAATAAATGCATGAATTAATCTTCGGGTTTTTCCTAAGATTAAAAACACTTTAATCGATATAATTCATTCCCAAATAAAGGCGTTGTACTTTTATTTTTTTTTTCATTATAATCGAATGCCAAGTACAAAAAGAATGCAAACCTACTTCTAAGGACAAAACATCCTGTCGCATAAATTTTTGACTGATGATCGGTCGTGTTTTTATTTTTTCGCTCTAAATTAAAATTCTACCCATTATCAATATTGCAAAACTGCGCCTTAACAAGAGCAGCCTACGTGTGCCCATCGGTTTACCTTTGGCACCATCAACGCACGCTCGTTCGATCCCGGTGATGAATAATTCAATCAACTACGGGTAATTAATTCCACTGCCGGCTTGCCACCCAAACGCTCCGTGCTCCACCGGGGCACGCATTAAGTAATGAGCTGAATAAAAACGATGTACGACAAACCGGCAACGACAAAATAGAAGAAGCACACAAGGATAAAACGTCCGCGCACACAGCAAATGATTTATCGTTTGATGTTATTGATGTTGTTCCACTTGGGGAACATTTGCTTGTACCTTTGCTTCTCTCTTTCCTTGCTCGATTGCCAATGATTGCCTCTTTTCCTTACGCACCCACACAAACACTCGGCAGTGACATTTTTATTCATTTTGTGCCGTTTGGGTTGCTGCGGGGGACTTAGTTTAGTTCGGCCCGCCTCTTCCGCCCAGATAACGGGCCTCGTCAGCAAACGTGTGAAGAAGATGAAGTGACCGAAACCGGGGCGAGCGCACTGCCCCGTGCGAATAAAACTCTTTCGGTTTGATTAATTGAATGATAAAGCGGTGGCACTCTCACTTGCCTGCCCGTCTCGGCTTCACCCGGGGCCCGAACATCAGTTGAATTTCAATTAGCAGCAGAAGCAGCAGCACAAGGAAAAGTTTTCGCACCGACAAACCAACAAAACAACTGTGCCGTCTCAGCTGACTACCGAGTACGGATGGAGACCTGTTTTGCTTTTCCCTCTTTCGTGGTTCTTTTCTTTTTAGCAACCACCGGGCGTCTCCATTACCCTGGTCAAATCGAAGATTGATGCGTCCGGATATTGGTTGTGGTTGCGGGCGATAGTAGTAATTATGATAAGAGAAGTCATTTTCCGGATCGTTGCATCCTGCCCGACACACTGTGCGTAGGTGGCCACGTGTCCTTTGCTTTTTTTTGCTCTGTGCTGTACCTTCCCCCTACGCCATCCGAACGGAATTAATTAAAGTACTGGAACTGAAGAGTTTCCTTCCTGCTGCCTGCTTGTTTAAAGCCCACCGAAACCCCAATTTAATCAGAAACTTAAACAAACAACACTAGCAATCGCCTTTAGCGGAACCGTTTGCTCCTTCTTATTAACGAACCCTTCGAGCGCCGGCTCTTAAAAATAAATCCATCAGTGTGCCACCCGTTTGCCTGCTTGCTTAATTTTAGAAAGCTTTTCCTTCGCCGAAAAGCACCACCGCCCGAGCAAGACTTGCCCGAATTCAAGCGAAAGGGTACTTCCGGTTGCGTAACGTGCAAATATGTCCCTTCCTGCCTTTTCGCGTGTCTATTTCGCTCTATCCTTTTCGTTGCTGTTCCTTTCTCCCCTGTTTTCGCACAAACCCACAATGAAAATAAATCAACCGAACATAATGTGCTCCTTCTTGCATTTTCCACTGGCAAACATCGCACCGGTTCAGGACTTTGCTTGCATTTTTTTTTTGTCGAGTGCGCTCCTTTGCTCGTTAATTACAAAATGCTGCTAAATTATGCAAAATGCCTACACGAAGCAATGACTCGTGCGTACTTGTGGGTGTGTGTGTGTGTGTGTGTGGTTTCCATATTTCCCTGGGGCAATATATTTTCTTTAGCCAGCCCTCTCTGCAGTCGCTCTTCCGCTGCCGAGTGTTTGTCTCGGTTAGCGAATTTTCTTCGACGAACAAAAAGCACATGAAACGCTTTCATCACACGTGTGTGAGAAGATGGGGAAGCAGCAAAGCGTCAACAATGATGCTGGGCCCGGCGAAGAAAAAGGCCCGCTTTGCATAATGTATGCGACTCACCTGCCCGCAAACTACGTAGGGACGCGGGCACGCATACGCACCCACTGGTCATAGATATTGCTAGGCGGAAGCGTGTTGTGGCTGGCAGCTTTTTTTTTTTTTGGTACACATCATTTGACGCATGTTTTACAAGCCGACAAGTGAAGCGTTTTACGTGGGATAATGGAGAGATTTTTGGTGGATAGGTCGCTAACCCCGTCCGGCCTATACGCGGTTACATTATTCAAACATCAATTATGCGTTATAAATTCTAAATTTACTCACCGTAACAAGAAAACCAAACCACACCTCTTCCCCTGTTGGCGCGAAGGACGTCTAACCCACCTCAACTGTCTGGTTGGATAGTGTGCTGTGGTTAGGTGAGTTTTATTCACTCACAAAATGTCAGTTCCACGCGGAACGAATCTATGAGCTAGCCAGGTTGAGATTTTGATAGCGTGTGCCAGTCAATTAAAACTCACGGTGGACGGGTAGGAGCAATTAAAGGAATACCAGGAGCGTGAGCGTTCCTATTTAATTTTTGCTAATTAGCTCGTTTCGTAGGAAAGTGCTCATCGGAACTTTGGATTGATTATTACACGGAGTACTTTTAGCTGGAAATGCACACACGTACGAGGTGGTGCCCTTATCAGCGCATCTGATTGCTTTTTATGATTGTTTTATTATTAAACTTCAACGAAAGCCGTCGAGCGTTACCTGACGGTTTCTATGTTCAGAGCGCCTGAAAGTATGCATTAAATTTTTCTTTGTAATTATCGCGTTTTTTGAAGAAATCTGAAAGCCATTGTGCATACTCGCTCAAATGCACTGACTGAAAAAAATATAAATATATAGTCAAGCAAGAATTTCACAACGCCTTAAAAAAGCGTTTTATAAAAAAAATCCTAGGGATTGCTTGTGCTTGTTGTTGTTCCAGGAAAAAAATTGTGTCGAATAAATAATTTGTTTAAACTAATTTGTCAATTTAATATAATTGAATTCTATAATATACAATACAAATCATATAATAAATCCATGTACAATTCAATATAAAAAAGATTGAAATATTGATAGCACCTAAATGTAGGCAAAGATTATTTATTATGAAATGCTGAGATCTTTGTAGCAAAGAAAATAAAATAGAAATCAGAGAGCCTAACAACTTTTTCCAGCACCATTAGAAACTTTAACAAAAAATAAATCCCTTTCTCCGTCCAACGCTCTATCTGCAGGGATGGCACTGCCGATAGACAAACCTAAAAAGGAGAGCCGGCAGAATAGGTAGAGCGAGAGGAGATTACTTTGAATATTACTAGGCGAAACTACCTCGCACTCAATGGAGAACCCCTAGCACTGGTAGTTCGTTTGGCTTAACTACGTCAAATCAATGAGCAGCGAATGGCAAGAACAACGACTGTCATTTCCATTTCCAAGCAGTCAACTATCATCCTGCCCAGCATACTAGCTTTATGCACTGTGCCTGTGAGGTAACGGTGCTAGAAAGATCTTCCTGCTTTCCCATACCCGCTCACATCCCTAATAACGTTGCTCAGAGACTACAAACGGGACGGCCGGTATGCATCTGTACGGTTCCGTTTTGCGCCGTTTTTTTTTTTTTTGCTTTGTTACTTTGAGCTGATGGTCTAGCCATTTCCATTCCTTGCTTTTTGTCCTACCAGACCACCCTTCCGCCCTCCTCCACTTGTGCGGCGGAATGCGATGTCAATCCGATGACAATGAAGGTGATAATCACGGTTACAATGACACCGCTGACAGCGTGTCCATTCATCGTGGCAGTGGTGTGTGCATCCTTGCCGACCGGTCGCATCGAATCTCGATTGCTTTTTGACGATGATTATGATCTGTGCATAATAGGATGCTGACGACGATGATGATGGTGATGCGCGCCGGTCCTTCGGTCATTTGACCCCAGCTCGTGCAGACCTCGCTTTCAGCCCCGGAGATTCAGCCGGGAAAATGGGTTTTAATGACGGCCTTTTCTGTGTGCAAATGGACAAATCGCAGAGCGAAGGAGCAACGTCAGGTGTACTTCAGAGTAATTTCGAGCAGTCGATATCGTAGTGCCGGGGAAAATTAATTACTGTTGCAGCTCGGGACTTGCCAAGCAGAATTGGATTAGAATAACAACTGGTGAAACTGTGATGTGTTTATGTGTGCATAAAATGTGCTTAAATCACTCCTCCACATTAAGTGCTGTTTGAGCCACAATACGGCCTGGCCGTCACTACAGAATAAAAAAAAAAGTGCTGTTTGAGCGATCGACGTTGGTCTTGATTGCGGTGAAACATAGGGAAGGGCTTTAGGAACCTGGTAAAGGCTTACCAAGTTTGGTCGTTTGTTACGGTGGCTCGTTGTTTTGGTCAGAATTCTGTTCAGAAGAGGTTAAGCATAATGATGGGAAATTTTTTCCCTTGCTTGCCTTTCATTTTGATGTTTCAATTGTTACCGATGGGTTCAACGAGCGCAAAAACAAATGCTGTATCGAAATATAGACAGATAATTTTGAATCAAAATCATGAATAATTTAAAGTAACATTTGCGATACAAAAATTCACATCCTTTTACATACAGTGAGCATACATGTGTTATCGTATAATGGTGCGCCTAAATGTATGCAATATATTTATTTAAAGTTTTTTTAAAGAAAGGTAGTGATAAAATCAAAGTTAAATAGAGCGACAATTAATAATTCAATAAATCAAGTCACATTGATAAACGCTTTCAGGGAATGACATGAATGAATCGAATACAATTTTACATATATTTAGGCGCTTGCTGTACAATTTTTTCTACGATCAATTTATAAGCTTTTTCTCGAAAAAAAAATCTCTAATTTACCGTTTCACAATCATCGTCATTGGAATGCATTCTTCATAAACTGTACACTTCTTCACTTAAATCGCCATGTGCATCTTACTTCATTTTTATCTCGATTTGCATACAAAAATCATGATTATATCGCATTCATTCAATGTGTCCACTGGCCTTGGTTCTCACTGCACGATGTTACATTGTCTTGCCGGGATATCAATGTTTAGAATTATGCTTTTCTTGTTTAAAAAAAAAAGCAAACGAAATTTTACACCTCACTCTTAACACACTGTCTCTCTGTATTATGATCTCTTTTTTATCCAATCCTACCACACACGTGCTTCGCGTGAAACACAACCACTATCACCACGTGCTACAACATCCGTTACAACACGACTTCTGCCATCGGTTCGGTATCGTCGACACCACATCAACACAACAACAACAACCCACCACACAATCGTTCTTCGCTTCCGTCTTCGTCCCTATTCGCAATGCTTCTGTTTGTAAAATATTTAAATATAAAATCAAAACGACACCATACCTCGTCGTGACACGTTTATCGACACCACACACGTGCATTGCGATGCGCTTGCGAATCCCTGTCTATCCCATCCGTTTTGTGCACTTTCGCCTCACTCAGAACGATTACGCTGGCAGTGGCTACGAGCCGCCGGAGCTGGAATTGACCGAACCGATGCTGTCCGATCCGGACGTCGGGCTGGACGATGCGGCCACGTGGGAGTCGTTTCCGGAGAAAAACTTCAACGATCTTCAAGTCATCTTTCGGGTAATGATGATGGCAAACTTCCACCTCAATGTTTATCTCTTGTTTCACCATTGTTTCTGTCGCCAGTTTAGTTTTGGTCGCATTTTATCGCTTTTAATTCACACCGTTTTTCACTATTTCACGTTCTACTTATAATTAAAATTGTTTTTCTGTGTCATATTAAGCTTGCTTATTGTTCACAAGTATTTTTGATGCGTTGAAAAACATTTTAAAACCAGTTTTGCTTCTTTCGATGCTTTCAGACCGATTTGCTTTCCATTGTTGAGCTTATAGTAGAAACTTTATTGTTAAACGTTTATGTTAGATAGCGTCCTTTTTCAGTAC
The DNA here is from genome assembly GCA_000349105.1 of Anopheles epiroticus. Classification (NCBI taxonomy): domain Eukaryota; kingdom Metazoa; phylum Arthropoda; class Insecta; order Diptera; family Culicidae; genus Anopheles; species Anopheles epiroticus. Next base: position 90,265 of record KB671646.1, read on the forward strand.
ATAATCTTTAGCATTAGCCATAGTTATCATATAGGTTATGAATATTGCTTTGAAATATTGACAAAACATTTTGAGCTCCTCAAAGTATGCAATCTGCATGACAAAATTCCTATATTTTCCTCTTTGGTCTGCTATATCCGTTGTCTTCTCCTTTAACTATTCATGTTTACGTAAAATTAGTGCTTTATAGCTGCTTACGGAACTCATCTACTCTCGAGGATGCTTTTAACTCAAACAAACCTATAAATTTTTGCAAAGCATTAATTTTGTTTTGCTGTACAAAAGTACTTTACAGCCTTGTAATCGAATTTCGAACCCATCGTAAGTTAATCAAGATGAACCGTTCTGCCCATAAATTAAGTAATTTGGGATATGTTTATGGCATCCACCGGGGAAAACGATGAGTTGCTCGCCATCCCAAAACTCCACCTCGTTACACCTGTTTATTGCGCCTGTGTGCTTATCAATATCCAAACTACCACCGGTTCAGCACAGCCCAACTGTCATAAATGTTGTTTACCAAAGCGGCACTTAAACTGCTGACACAATATTGTCTTGTGTGAAATGTTGAAAAAAAAACACACACACACACTAACACCAAAACGTTCTCATATTTGATCTGTGCAGTATGTGTGTGTTTTGTGGGGGGTGGGGCCAATAATTGCCATAAACTTTCACAGCTGCCAATCCGGCGAGGTTGCAGAAGTTTTGTGGCTGCACTTTTGCTTTGCCACTGTCACCATCAGTTTGGCAGATACGACCAGGCTAATGAACAGTGTCGGGCGCAATTTGCTTGCCGTAGCGAGCTGGTCTTATTAACCTCGGAAGTGTGTGATAGCGTTTTGTGCGCAAAGTTTTTTGGTCGCAAAGTTCCGGCCCGATTCGATTAGAAACGCTTGCCGCTCGTAAGAAGAGTAAATTATTTGTCACAACTGTCTGCATCCAACAGGCGGTCAGTGGAAGATTGCCTCCGTTTTTATGTCATCGTTTGCTGCGGGTGAGCGTGCGCCCGTACCGGTGTTGGTGGAAGTAATCGTAGCATGAAATTTGCCAAGAAGTAGTTTGTACTTCTTGATAAGCTTCTTTCGAGCAATAGAATTACTGCAAGATATGTGACTCTATATTTTTTTTGTTGCTACTGCCTCTTCCCTGCTCAGTTGAAACGACTTTCCCGGTCGGGCAACAACTTCTCGATTTGGCTTCGCAGCAAAAACGATGATCAACCACAAATTTTATATCCCATCAGTGTCAGCTTTGGTTTGGGGGGAGAAGGGGGTCTCCGACAGAAACTATTGCACGTCTTCCACCAAACGTTATTATCGTGTTTGGTGTTCCCTCGGAAGAAGCCCTTCTGCTGGAAAGATGGCCAATCGTTTTTGTGGGTTAGTACGCACGTTACGCAGACGTTCCAATCGACGACGTCCCTAACCGCAAGCCGGCACATCAGCAACCGGCATCCAGTTACGGTCGGTAAAGTGCATGTATATCGTCGTACCAAGTCGTGTCCGCCGAACCAATATCCCGGGGGAATAGGGGATGACGTAAGAAATTGTTGGGCAGGTGTCCTTTGCAATGTATACCGCTCGATTCCGGAACGTCTTTCCGCACCGGATGCCTGCCCGCTGATGGCCTTCCATCGGTCGTGCTTGATTGGTTTTTCGTTGGCAGTGTAGCTGCACTTGAGGGGAGTTTTTTGTCCTGCCCCCACTGGCCTGGAAAAACGTCCTGCCAAGTCCTCAAGTCTTGGCCACTATGTACGCTGGCTAATACTTACCGGGCAATCGATTAAGTGGTGGTTGGGAAAATGCGTTCGGAATCCATACTTAAGATACCGATTACAAACCTCCGGCTTGTGGCTTTTTCTTCACCCCCCCCCTCCCCCCCGGGGAATTTGTGCGGGTTCTTGTGGGTGCCGACTTGCAACCATATCGCCAAACACACACGCAGTAGCAAAGTTCAATGCATAGGTCTTCTGCACTCGGTTAAACCTGATACGCTCACCGCATCAGGATTCGTGCAAGGGAGAGAAAATAGTTTTTCTAATGAATTTTAGCCGTCCATGACATTGCATTGTTTGCACAAATCAATCGAGCGGACCCTTGCTTTGGACGCTTGAATCCCAAACCGTTGCTGGCGTTGTGTGAAATTACATTCCGCTCACAGAAGCCCGTGTGTCAAAAGTGGGTACAAAAATTAATTTTCTTTCCCTCAAACCGGGCATTGGTTGACGTTCAATTGTGGACCATTCCACGTTGGGTATTTCACGTTATACATTGCACAATAACAATTTTATAATTCCAAGATTTTTTAACTACCGTTTCAATCTTTGTGATTGGAGATTAAAACTAACTTAAATACCTAGTACATATACTATAGTTAAATATACTAGTTATATACAAGAAAATCTAGATTTTTTAGGAAAATTTTTGCTTCTTCTTATATTGTTTCATCTAAAACGATTTTTTTACTTGAGTTTGCTCTAAACATACCTAATCAACTGTTTGCAAACATTTGTATAATTGTTGTATAAAAATTAAGCTGCGAAAAATGATTTTATGAATGCTTTTGAGAATAAATATCATCCAGTATTTTTTTCAGATTACGCCTTTAAAAAGTAACTTACAATTTTGGTAAATTGAGCAAATGAAAAAAGAAGAAAATGAAATAAACATAATAGCTACAATTTCTATATACTTTCTAATTAGTCGGAACATATTTAAAATATAAAAATAAAATTTGAATTATGTAAATGAATGCTTAAGAACCAGAGTCAAACAAAGAAATTTGTCTTAAGAATCCTCATTCATGCACCATTTTTACTTTTGCTCTTTCTGGTGGTTTAATTCCGAATTCCCCGTAAGCTTTTATTATTCTGTGCTACCCTTCAGCTATGTATCCCAAAATTTGTTTGGTTCAGCCCACTGTGCATGCGTTAAATTTTGTATGATATGCAGCCCCACTTGAAGCCTGCCAGCTAACCCATCCGTCGATCAATCTTCATCTATGAGGCCAACCAGGTCCTGGACACTGCAATATGAAGCCGATTGTTTTATTATTTATTTGCCGTTTTGATTGGACAAACGCGCGCACCCATCACGGCTGTCACGCGATGCAGTGACATCACACATTTGACAGATGAACGTGACTCGTCAGCATGGCTTCCCCAAAAAAAAAAGTGGTAACGCTCTAATCAAATCCACCACCACCATAGCCAGCAGCAGTAGCAGCACCCTCTTTAATCACATCCAATTAACGTTTGCCGTGCTCAAATTACGGCATCAAATCTGCATCGATTAAACATTTATATTCAATCGTGGTGAGCGTGACCGGGAGGGGTGCGTGGTCTCGGGTTACGGTTAGGGGATGACTGACTGTTCCAATCCCGTTTCCCAATTTCGTGTAACAATCCTTCCCCGCCACACTGCTCTGCATAGTGCTCGGCTGCAGAACCGCTGCAGCAATGTTGCTGCGTTGACATTTATTTCTATGACAGATTTACGGTTGACTGATTTGACCCCAACTTCATCTCCACGGTGCGGCATCCATCGCGCACAATGACGTCGGCGAAACGGTCAACAGCGATGGTGCCAGCCATTGTTTGTTGGGTTTTCGCTTGTGGTGCGCTTAGAGCTAGCGATGCCTTCCGAAACGGGCCTTCCCTCCTTTCCTCCCGGTCATTATAATATGCTGGTCAATCAATGTTTGCCGCTGCCCGTGCTAAATCCTTCCCGCCGGTTCCTGCAAAGCGTGTCACATACACGGTGGCATTACTTCACGGTTGAATATTGTTTTGCTTTGCTACCCGCCGTTTAACCTTTGCACAAGGGCTGGTGACGGTTGGGTTGTACAATAATCCTCGTCGCTCCTGTTTACCTAATGAAATGAATCGTTACAACAACACGTGGGTGTGTGAGCGTACGTTGTTGGCTGAACCGTTGGTGATGTACCGTTGGGGTGGCGAGGGGGATGGTATGCCTTCTGGCTGTTGGCCACCCATTGGGCAAACAAACCACGATTGCGACAGGTAATAGCTTGCCTTTTTTTTCAAAAAGGACAAAAGCGATGCAATGATACACCCCGGATCCGGATATTGTAGTTGGCCTCATTGCATCCGATTACACACGCTGTTGTTGGAGGTGGATTTACACCATTCCAGTTTGCAGTGTGTATGTTATGTGAACAATATTAAATGGGCATTTTGTTGAAGTTTTGTTTGCGTAGAACAATACATTTATAAAATAGTTAGGAGCTTATGGTTGCTGTGCTGAGAGTTGCTTAATGAAACAATTCTTAAAAAGTTGTGACAGCCTCTTACAAGTCCATGTTTGGTTTGAATCCCATACGAGTTGCCTATTTTGCTTACGGTAACCAAGCTTATGTGTGATTTATGTAGACCTTCACCAACAAGAGTAAATGAACTAAAAATGCTTTTGAGAAAAGAAAAAAAAAATGTTTTAATTTAAACGTAATTGATGAAGCTTCACAAATCTTATTCTTATTGCAGGGGAATATGTAGTCTAAATCCCTAACCTAATATTTATATGCACTAGCGTCATCTTGCGGTGTGTAGCGGATCCATTAAACATGTCAAATTGCTTCCGCCTAGTCAAATTCAATTTTTCCTTAAATAGGCTAGAAGAAATTTTTAATCGATCAAGTAATTTTCATTCTGCGTATTTCTTGCTTTACAATATATCATCACAAAATGATGAACATCAAGTTGAGTTGAAGGTGTGCTAAAATTTTAAATTTGAGTAATGAATCACGCTTTCGATTTTCTATCGCTATCTGTCAACAGATGGCGCCCATGTAGAACAAGATTTATCGAGAAAATTAGACACCAAGTACCCTGGCTTTTAAACATGAAGTAGGGGTAGAAGAAGCGAAATCGGTAATGTTATGTTATTCCACACTAGTGCCATGTGATGGAAGTAAGTAAAAGTCATCCAAACGAAGTTTGGGATGCATATTGTAATATTTAATTGTGATACCATAATTGTTTGGAGTGCAAAAAGCTGCTATAGCCGAGTAAAAAACTAAACTATCAGTTAAGTAAGTTTTTTAGTCCAGTCTGCACAAAAAACATCAACTTCGTTACGCTTTTATGGAGCGGCTTTAATCGTGACGCTTCATGATTTTGCTAATCGCCAATGAAGAGCGTTAGTTTTAATTTAGAATACGCTCCTGCTAACGCTTCCTCAACTTCATCTGTTTGTTTCATTTCTTTAAGCGTTTGACGAGCTTGAATATTTATACGTCTTACCTAAAATGGCTTCAGCATTGAAATATCGAGTGTAATATTCAATTTAAAATCATATTGACTCATCAACATAATTCAATCCCAAAATTTTGACATCTGTTTCGATTAATTTGCAATTTCCGCCTTCAACATTCAATCACGCAACATCTTCTAATCAAGCTCGACATCATCCACACACGATGCAAATCATTTCAGGCAGCAGTAGCAGCAGCATACAGCAAAGGTCGAAAATTCTATGCCGACCCTCACAGCACAACTATTTAATTCACTTTATGTATCTCGCCTGGCATTGAAACAAACAGCCCTCGGTTTTAGCGTCTTCGCCTGACAATAAGTCAATTTATTCATTATTCAATCTCTCAAGCGTTTGTATAAAGACAACACCACACACTCACAGCCCCCAGCCTGTGTGTGCGTGTATGCTCAAAAGCATAATTATTTCATCCTTTCTTCCTTTGCTAACGTCTTTCGAGTGTGTGGTGCTAGAGCGCTGCTGATTAATTCAATTATGCCGATTCTTTTCGCGCCCGTACTAGCGTCTAAATCCAGCGATGCGGGAAAAGTGCGCGAACAGGATCTCTGTCCATGTTGTTTAGGAAGTTTTCCTACGTCGTTCTTCCGTAGCCTGACTGCCTTACACATGCACGGGATGCTTTTTGTATCAGGAAATGGAATGGCTCTTGGTTTTCCATTCAAGACCTTAATTAGGGTGCTATTCAGACGTTTGTAATTGCATTCTGTCGTCAGCGCTATAGTGGGTGAGTAATCATCAGGGTGCAATTAGTTAACACAAAATTTAACTGAGCTGCAACTTTGTCTCAAAGTGGTTTAAAGATATTTTTTTCAGATCATTTATAATATTTCCTCAGAATTTGCAGAAAAAGTTTGTTTGATAATACACCAAATAAAATATAGGCCTAGCTTATTGCAACTAACTTTGTTCTGCACAAACACCACTCAACTTAAAGCTTTCCTCCTTGATCCTTAAATATTTACTAAACTGGGGCACTAGGTAACGCATCTCCAATGTGGACCAATGTGAAACCATTCGCTGGCGCTTTAGCCGGCCCATGTCAATCTTGCCTAAGCCGGTGGACTCTAGTGACACACCATCGGCAAAACAAAAATTCCCAGCATAAAACGTTAATCCCCGGGATGGACTCCTAGGGGGTCAACAATGTACAAAAAAGGTGAAATATAAAACATCTCAAGCTACACCCCGAAGGCGAACCTCACTAACCTAAGTTAACTTTTCATTTTTATTCCATGTGCTGTGCGTCTTTCCACGTTTGCTAATGTTTTTGGGTTGAATTTGGCCGTCCACTCCATTTTTTGTGCGCGTAGTGTGGCGCCTTCATCAGTGTCAATCAAAATGAGGATTTGGCACGGAAAGGTCCAATAAATTATGCATGAAAAATGACATTCACCCGTCGGCTGTCCGAGCGCAGCAAGTAGGAGGCAAGATGTGTGAGCAGAGGTAGAGAAAAGAAAGTTAGATTTTTCCTGGGACGCACCTAAACGCATTATAGTATACGTCCTAAAAGGAACTCAGGATTTCAGCATACTGTTTGCTGACTTTTGATGCTAAGAAACACCGGTTTTCGTCGATCTGAATACACTGCTCTCTTTAAAACATTTTTCAATTCCTGCTTGTGGGCAATATCCTACCATAGGAACTGCCTTCCGTCCTAGTGGTAGTCCCACTTTTGTTGTATACATTTTCGCAAAGAAGCTTTGATATAAAAGCTTTATATTCCATCCCGACGGGTCCTGATGTGATGTACCAAAAAAAAGGCCGTTGCTTTTATGCAGTAAATAAGGTTTAAGATGTGACTAGCTTTGACCCTTTTTGCGGGCTAAATTACCATAAGCTTAAATCCTTTACAAATGTTATTATGTTACATAATGCTAATAAGGAAAAAAGGGATGAATCTTGTTTTTAATCTTTTTACTTTCCGGTACGGCTTAAGCAATAGGAATTTATTTAAAGTAGAGTTTAAATAAATACGTTTTACCTTCGATTCAACACGCTACTGCTCAGTAGGTTGAAATTGCTGGCTCCAAATAAGTATCAAATCAAGTAGGATGTTCTTCATTTTTTTATTTTATAAATATAACTTTTTATTTCGTAAGGTCAAGCCTTTACAGTACGGTCAAGTGCTTAAAATATATTAAAATAAAAACAATTTATGTATGATCAATTTTATACCTCTAGAAGATTTATGAGGAAATAATGTTAGACTTTAAACAATTACACAATTACTTACCCTTTTAAAACATTTCAAAGTGTTGTGAGCAATTAATTTCTGTTTGTTTACCACAAACGAGATCTCATTCTGCTCGATTCCACAAAAAAAATCTTTTTCCTCGGCAAGCACTCGGCTTCTTCTACCATAAACCGCACTAATATAGGTCACGTTTATGTGCCATGAAGATGGCTTTCTTTGCCACTTTCCACTCAAAAATCCAATTGAAAATACCGAGCTAGCATTCCGACAACTTTACGGTGATAATAAATTGAGACGCGGCACCGCGATACAACCCAAACCAGGTGGGTTGCAACCTGCTCAAAATGCATTGACTGTTGGGAAAATTCTATGCATTGCGAAGAAGGGTTCATGCGCTCGAGTTCAGCATTTATTTCCTGCACCGCGGTGGAAAGCGCTACAAAGTAAATGGATTCAATTGTCGCAAATAAAAAGCTTACCATATAAATAGGACAATATTTGAAAAGTATCCCCATTTCATTCGAGAGCGTACCGAGCGCTCAAAGTATGCGAATTGAAAGGGAACTCCCTGTCACCTTTCCCACCGAGGGAAGGATGGATTTTCTCGGGAGGCTCTTCTGGTACGAGTGTAGAATGAAATATGCAATTTCCCACCATTTTTTTTTTCCTCCGCCCGGAATCCACTGCTTTGCGTGACGCTGGGTGAGACAATATGCATGGCCCGCGGAACTACGGTCCCGGATCCTGGCAACACGTATGGCGAGTGTTCCATTACACATTCCTGAACCAGCCTAACCTAAGCGAAATGATGTCACTTATGGTTTTATGTTCGTCCAGGGGAAGGGAAGCAAGCGCACGGGAATGTTGGTGACATTTCACCGAAAAAGCCTTTAAGGTCTGTGCACGTTGTCAGGGAAGAACTAACAGAAGAGAGAGCGTGAAAAAATCGTGCAAAAGTCCTTAAGTACCAACGTACTCCAGAATGCGGAAAGCACCGGAAGAATATGTTACACCGACCGACCAGTTCTTGGGGTGGAAGTGCCGTGGGGAGGGGGGGTTGTATTTGAAAGTCGCATACAAAAGCCATAAAAGGAAAATGCCTTGTCCCGTGTCGTTGTTCATACCCGCTCCAACTCTTTCCTGCTCCTCCTCCTCCTGCTGCTCTTCTGTCGACACTTTAGTAGTCAGTTTGAAAGATGTGGTACCTCTTCGACAAGCAGAAAGTACGATATAAACACGCGCAAATAGCATATTACTGGTTACTGGCTCGAGATGCTGCTGTGGGAAGTGTTGTGACAAAGCAGGGGAGAAAGATGACAGAGCACGTTACTGGGCGGTATGGCCACGGTGAAGGAAGTCAACTCTGCTCCAGAAGGAACAGGCGTCGAATGTCAGGATACTCCAGCTGTGTACAGTATTCAGTCTGTTTTGCAGCGTTCCTTCCCTTCACCGGTAACGACGATGATGACGAATGACTAGCGGCTCTGGTTCGTTATCCGCTTCCATCCGGAGCATGCATATGAAGCGGGCTCCAGCGAGCAACGGGAAAAGGGCAGACAACGACTTGCTGCAAACAACAAAAAATCCTTTTTTCTCTTATGCAAAAACACACACACACAATGGGTGTTAAATCTTCGCACGGGAACGATATATTGTTTCGACGTTGCTTTTCCCCCGGACAGCACTGAAAATGGGGTGCCGCACTATGGGCCACAGGCGGATTTTGGAACAAAATAAATTTTTATTTGAAACTAAAATGTAAATTTTTATTTGAAACTAAAATGCTTTTTGTTTGGGTTTTGATAATTGTAACTGTTTGAAATTTCAAAACATTTTGTCAATAGCTTCTAAAATTGAACACAAAAGTGTACTTACACTCTACGTATTTCGGACATCTTGGCTAAGGCAATAAGGCTGCTAAAAAAAACTTTTCGTTTTTCTGATATACCTCACCTCAGCTTCAGGCTAGCACGTGAAGAAGAGAAAACTTTTTTCTATTTTGTGTGCATGATAGAACGCCACTTTCCCGGTTCAATTTCTATAGTTGATCACTTGGTTTGCAGGTTCGAAGTCCGATTGTGTCAATTTTTTATTAAAAATTCAAGAACTTGCATTCAAATGAAACTGATGCTTTACTCTTTAACCATTCTTAGACATAGAATAATAATTTTAGATGAATCCAAACTTCATGTTTTTTTTTTTATATTTTTAATATTTTTTAAGATTTTGTTTAATTTATAAACAAAGTATTTTGCTGCCAATTTGGAAGACGGAATTTGGGTTGCATGTTTGTTATTGCTATATATTTTTAATTGCAAAATGGATAATTTCCTCCATTTGCTTAAAACTACTAGAAACTTTAGATTTGATACACTGCAAACACTTTAGAATTTCTCTAGCTGGTACAACTGCAGCATACTGATTTGTACCACAAATATTTAACAGCAATCTGATTAAACATCAATTATCATGATAAAAAAATATGCGTTAAAAATATTGGCTTCTTGTGAGCCTTTATATTCAACAAACAAACACTTTGAAGAAAGATATCAGATTCATATTATTCTCCACAGCAGACTAGATGTCCACCCATTACACTGAGCTGCCGCACAGTGCCGCCGGGCACAAAAATTGACTCGAGTTGAACGGGATAAATTCTATTACGCTGAAATGTTTGCTATTTGTTTGCACGTAGAATACATTTGCCGTTATATCAAAAGCGTAGCGCCACGGTACACATAGCTGACAGAAGTGAATACCGGCACCGACAGTGTGTGTGTGTGTGTGTGTGTGTGGGATGCTTCGGAATTGAGTTGAGTAAAAACAAACAGGATATGAAAGAGAATGTATCAATTTAGAGTCGCAATATCGTTCTCGACACGGCGGAAAGTGTGGGAACGGTTCGCACTGTTTGCTGTATGAGAATGTCATCTTCCCTGGGAAGCTTGCTTGTTTGCAAAAGCATCAAAGGGGAACGACGGTTACGATTCCATTGATGTCACTATTTTTAGGAAGCTAAAGTAGACGAGTTAGCGTAAACAATTGCCGTACTAATGTAGTGCTTTTTATCCCGCATTTCGTTGTCGTCCTACAGCTTTTGCTCTTCACCACTCTAATATGTTTCCATTTTTTCTCGCATGCTCTTCAGGTACTGGCAACGGATCAGGACGTCGGTGAGAACGGTCGCGTTACGTACTCGATCAAACCGGGCCGCGGAAAGGCGAAAAAGTTCCGCATCGATCCGGACACGGGCGTCATCTATGCGGCGCGCACCTTCGAGATCGACACCGAGTACGATTTGCTCGTGCGGGCGGAAGATCACGGCGTGCCGAAGCGTTCCCAGCAGGCAAGGGTCGTCGTGGCGGTGGTGGGCGTACCGGTCGAGTCGGAAAATGTGCCGATCGTCAAGACGGGCGATCAGCACGTGGAGGTGACGGAGAGCGATAAGCCGGGATATCTCGTAACGCTCATCCAAGCGTCCGATGCCGACGGGGAGCAGCTTTGGTACGACATTGTGGGTGGCGACGAGAGGAACGAGTTCTACCTCGGTCGGGACAATGGTAACGTCCTGCTGGCCAAGTATCTCGACTGGGAGCGGCAGCGTGAGTACAACATTACGATCAGCGTGTCGGACGGTGTGCACACGGTGTACACGCAGCTGTACGTGTCCGTGCTGGACATCAACGATCATCGGCCCGAGTTTACCGAGTCGGTGTACCGGGTGGACATATCGGAGAACATTGAGGAAGGGATGGAGGTGCTGCAGCTGCACGCCACCGATGAGGACGAGGACAAGAAGCTATTCTACAGCCTGCATGCCGCACGGGATCCCGTCTCGCTCAAGCTGTTCCGGGTGGACTCGGTCACCGGTAGCATTGTGATGGCCCATCGGCTCGATCGCGAAACGCTCGCTGAACACGTGCTGATAGTGATCGTGAAGGATCAGGGTACGCCGGCGAAGCGCAACTACGCAACCGTCATCATTACCGTGCACGATCACAACGACCATGCGCCAGAGTTTACGACGAAAATCGTGCAGGGCAAGGTGTATGAAACAGCCGCGGTAGGCACGCAGGTTGTGCAGGTGTATGCGATCGATCGGGACATCGGGGACAATGCGCAGATCACGTACACGATCGTGAGCGGCAACATCGGCAACGTGTTTGGAATCGACGCGAGCATGGGGGTGATCAGTGTGGCGAAGCAGCTCGACATCAGCACGCTGTCCGAGTACATGCTGCAGGTGAAGGCAACGGACGGCGGCAAACCGTCGCTCTCCTCCCAGATCCCGGTGCACATCATGATCAGCATGGCGGACAATGCGCCACCGCGCTTCATATCGGACGATCCGGCGGCGGAGATCTACGAGAACCAGCCGATCGGCACGTTCGTCATACACCTGGAGGCACGCAGCACCTCCTCACTGCTGTTCCAGCTGATCGGGGGCAATGTGGGCGACATGTTCTTCATCAACCCGTCGACTGGCGTCATCACGACCAAGGACCAGCTCGACTACGAGCACAACAAGTTCTACAATCTGACGGTGCGCGCCACAAACATGGCGTCGGCGTCGGCCACCTGCTCGGTGATCATCAACGTGCTGGACAGAAACGACAACGTGCCCTACTTCGAGCAGCAGGTGTACCGTGGGGAAGTGTCCGAAGCTGCCCCGATCGGTTCACTGGTGTTGACGCTGTCGGAAGCGCTGTCCGCGAACGGGAACGGTAGCAGTGTGATGGCAGGCAACTACAACCATCTAGTGAACGCTTCACTGCCGCTTGTGATAAAAGCAAAGGATGACGATTCAGGGCTGAATGCGCTGTTGCACTACGACATCTTGGATATGCTGCCACGGCGGTACTTCCACATCGATTCGAGCACCGGTGCCATCAAGACGATCATGTTTTTGGACCACGAAAAGATACCGTTTTTCAGTTTTCACGTCAAGGTAAGTGATTCTTGCGCGTATGACTTGTTCAGTGGTGTACCAAATTGGAAAATTTCAATGACTCAGTGCTCCAAGCGGTAATGGCCTAGTGCTCGGAAAGGCCTTGACCTAAGGTTTTTGTTGTACAACCCAAGAAGAAGAATTCTTAATATAAGAAACTCTTATATGAGAGATGTGTCCTTATGGTAGACTTTAGGAACCTAATTCGTATAGGAGTAACCTATATAACTACAATGCCCTCGTAAAAGAGAATTCGGTACACAGAGAAGAGGATGGTAAAGAAATTGAATTTTAGCGTTACGTAATTCATGGATATCCCCTCATAGGAGAAGTAATCATTAGGGAGCATCGTCTCGAGGTCTCTTGCGTTCTGTCTTGTTCAAGTTTCACTATATAAAGTTTTCATTGGCAATAGATTTTTGGAATCTGATATTTATGTTGATTCATCACCAACATTGATTTGCTTAAATTGTAATTGTGGAATAGAATTGTGTAATTGTGAGAAATGAGCCAACTTTGCAGCTCTACTTGTAATTAATGTTTGACGCGTATTGGTTTGAATAACTTAATCTTCAGATTTCAAATATTTTTTTTCCAATAATTATTCATAAATTCAGCAAAATAGGAAATTCCCGATATGTACTCGAAAATAAAACAGGTAACAATAAAGATAGAAAATAAGTACAAGTTGATAAAAAGATATTTAACCAACGGTACATCATTGGACTGGTTCAACAGTAATTAGTAAATAAACAAAGTTCTAATGCAACACGGTGCACTGAAGTCAAATTCTTAGCTACCATCTTCTGCTATAATCAAACATTAAATCAACCTCGACTAACCACACTTTTGCCTTCTTACCCACCTTCCATCCAGGTTACTGATCTCGGCAAGCCTCGTCTCACGTCGGAACTGACCGCAGAGGTTCGCATCAACATCACGGACGTGAACGACTGCGCGCCCACCTTCAGCCAAAGCGAGTACAATGTGACGCTGCTCCTGCCCACCTACGCCAACGTGGCCGTCCTGCAGGTGAACGCCACCGACGAGGACAGCTCAGAAAACTCCACCCTTCGCTACGACATCATCGAGGGCAATCGGGACGGAGTATTTGCGATCGACGCAGCCACCGGCATCATCACCACGCGCGACGTCGAAAGCATTGGCCCTGCGTACCGGCTGGCCGTGCGCGTCTCGGACGGCAAGTTCGCGAAGGTAGCGCAGGTGAACGTGAACGTCGAAACGTCCGAAAACTCGGGGCTCATCTTCCAGCGCCCCACGTACGAGGGTTCCATCATGGAGAACAGCACCAAAATCAGTACCGTCGCGGTGGTGAACGTGCTCGGCTCGACGCTGAACGAGCACATCGAGTTTGCCATCCTCAACCCGACGGACATGTTCCAGATCGGGCTGACGTCCGGTGCGATCCAAACGACCGGCCGCAAGTTCGACCGGGAGGTGCGCGACAACTACGAGCTGATAGTGGAGGCCCGCTCCCAGCAGCCGGACCGGGAGAAGCCACGGGTCGCGCACGTCATCGTGAACGTCACGATACTGGACATCAACGACAACTGTCCGATGTTTGTGAACCTGCCGTACTATGCGGTGGTGTCGGTGGACGATCCGCGCGGCTCTGTCATCACCAAAGTGCACGCGCTCGATCTGGACAGCTTCGAGAACGGCGAGGTGCGGTACGAGATGAAGCGCGGCCACGGCGAGCTGTTCAAGGTGGACCGCAAGACGGGCGAGGTGACGCTCAAGCAGACGCTCGAGGGGCACAACCGCGACTACGAGCTGCTGATATCGGCGTACGACGGTGGAATCACACCCTGCTCGACGGATGTTACCGTACATGTAAAGGTAAGGTTTGTGACTCTTTCCCCTCGTCCCTGCCATTTCGCCACGCCACAGATCAGAGCATCCGTTCGAGCTCATTGAGTTGGTTCAATCGGTCCATTCAGGCGCAACCTCACATTCCCACAACAAGCCGCTGGTGAATGCCGGTGTGAGACGAACCCTAATAAATCAGGAAGTTTTTCAAGAGGAACCTATTACCGCTCGGAACAAGCATTGTGTTCACGAAAAGCCCGCTGATGCTCCTTCTCTGCTAGTGATGGGAAATTTGCTTCGGAACCCAATCCGTTTCTTTGAAGGAACGACCGTACCTAGGTATAATCGAAATAAAACAGACGACATTTTGTACCTACTCAAGATTACTAGTTAAACTGTTTAATTTTAGTACTCAGAGCTGTACCTGATTGAATCTAAAACCAAGCTCGAAGAAGTAAAATCAAAATGAAATGATTACTGTTTTCTGAAAACAATAGACGCTTTTTAGCACTTCTGGTACTTAATGTACTAAGTACGGAACTGTACTTTCCATTGCACATGTAATGGCTGTACGTAGAGAAGAGAGTTGGGGAAAAAGTAATCCAAAGTAACTACTTATTTTTGATCTAGAAACTAGTTACTTTTAGTCGACAAGTTGTATGGGTTTATTTATTTCAGTTGTATGGCTGAAGATGCTGACGACTAGTTACTTTCAACTAGTACTAGTAACTAGTTATAAATAAAATTAAATTTCAAAGAACTAGTTAAGAGTAACTAAGCATAAATAACAAGTTACAATTAACTTTTGTCAATTAAAATGAAAAATTGACACAAGCAACTTTCACTTGAAGGAACCAACTCTCTCACACATATCCATTCTCGCCGAATAGAAAAAAAGGAACTGGTTCCGTTACTTGCTACCAAAAGGTAATTTTCCCATCCCTAGTTTTTACCTCTCCAGAACCCGCCGATACCACATTGGCTTCCAGATTCCCTCTTTTGTTGCGGTTATGCTTACTTTTATGCGGTCCTTTTTTGCCTATCTTCAAGAGGCTCTTTCAGTTAGAATAACATTTTGTAACAGTAGCACAACATACGCATGCCTTTCCAGTCTTTTTTGCTTCGCGACCCTTCCGCCTTCCACCGGAACCATTCTGCAGGTCTACGAGCTGCATGAATCATGAACGTGTTCACACGTCCATTGGCTACGGATGGACGGAACAATCCTTTATACCGCCCTGGTTTGGGCAAAGGTGTACACCACCTTCGGTACGAACAACATCAACATCCGCTCTATCGTTGCTTATCATCGCCCCAGGCGGTGGGATGGAGGGATTGGTCTCTCTTCCGGATCTTGGCAGCGACCTTTTCATCAGGTCGGAAACGATCAACCATCTGAAGCGTGCATGTGGAGCACGACACGATGGCAGGGCCCCGTCGTGTTAGAAGCTACTTGACTACACTACAACCCGCCCAGCAAAAAGGTATCCAACAGTGGACCCACGGGAGGACGGCAGTAGTAACATTTTGTTCACTTTTGATTGAATGCAATCATTAATCATGGTATATCCTGCCTATAAGCAACGGGGTTGTACCGGGTTGGGTCGGCTGCATTAAGCGGTTCCTATGAGTAACGACACCCCACCAGAAAACCCCCGGTTTGCTCGATTTGCTTTGTGAGAATTGCACATTCGTAGATATCACGCAAGATATCCGTTTTGTTCACGGCGCAAAGTGAGAGGCTTCATCATTTCATGCCGTGGTGAGACGTGAACAAATTTATCACCTTTTAAGGCTAGGTGAACCCAACTATTTTACTGACAATTTTCCATTTGGGTTTGAGAGGTTGCCTTGTTGTTTGATGCCAGTGTTTGCTGTAAGGTGTTGCCCTGTAACTCTTGATTTGTTCACTATAATTCTTTATTTGAATAAATTCAATATAGAAGAGTTAGTTTTTTTTTCATTTCTTAATGCTAAAATTAAAGAAAGCGAGCTTTTTATTGCTTTACTTTATTTTTGAACGAATTTATTATATTACTTTTGATACTGGTTTCTTTATAATCCAATAGACTTTTGAGGAATTTTAAACCCTAGAATACACTATCAGCTTAACTTTAACGTTATCCTAGACTATTCTTTTAAAAAACACAAGACTTGTGATCATTCTCACCTTTTTAAATTAAAGAAAGAGATACATTAGGCTTTTTTTGTATAATTAAATTTTACTATCCAAATTAAACCCCGCAATTTATGTAGTATCTTTTTACGAAACTAAATCTGTCTATTTCCAGCAGTTTGGCATGTAGGAAATCGTTAACTTGCACCACGACTCTCACTAAAATTAAATCGCAATTATCATTTCAGTACTACTTACGTCTTTGATCTTGGCTAAATAACAACAATTATTGTCTAGCAAGTAATGGAATTTTAATTAGTAGGGCTAAGCTAAAACAAAAGTGACATTGTTCATCAACCTATTTTTTTGCTTTTCTGTTAGAAAACTTTTGCAGAATGTTTTACTCCAAAAAAGTCGCTTTCAGCAAACTAGAAGAGTTAATCCACTCATGTAGCACAAATAGCGAATCGAATTATTTAATCAACCATGTTTTTTTTTTGTTTCAAAACCAGTCATAACCCATTTCCCCGTGCGAAATGTGTCAAATCTAGGTCGTTCTACTCTCCTACCTTAAAATCCCATCGGCAAATTCTAAAGCGTTCAATTTAGCATTATCTTTTGCACCTAAATTATTACCCCTGCCCGTAGCATTTGCATATGATTTGCATTTGGCCGGTCGACGTGAAAAACGAGCCAGCTGGTAAGCTAGCCTGCACCTGAATTTTCCTCTCCTTTTGTTCGAGATTCTAGCTCACCTAAAGCATATCGCTTTTTTCTATAGATTTTTTTTTCTTTTCGTGTGCTGCAACCAACTGACCCAGCTTACGGTTCCGATCATTGAATTCAACTTAAACATGCTCTAAGCCGGGAGTTCGATTGAATCGTTCTTCGAGGCGAGTTTGACCACACGCCAATACACGCTACCGTACGACGTCAGCACACTCTCATCACCTTTTTTTTTCTTTCGTTCTCTTTCTATTCCTCGTGCCCGCACAGGTGATAGATAAATCGATGCCGGTGTTCAGCAAGCAGTTCTACTCGGACACGGTTGCGGAAAACATTGAGCTTCACTCGCCGCTGTCCGTTGCCATCCAGGCGGAGAGCCCGCTCGGCCGGAAGCTGATCTACAGTATCGTGAAGGGCAACGAGATGGAGGAGTTTGCCGTCGATTTCAACACAGGTAAGAAACGGCCAGTTGTGCCGAGGATGGTAGGTGGGGAAGAAGGAAAAAAAATGCCCGGCACGAACTGTCATCCGATAAATTAGTATTGAACCAACCTGGGAGCTATGTGCCTTCAAGCCCAAGTCGTTTCGTTCCTTCTTGCCTTGGTCGAGCGAAATTTGGTCCTTCAAACCGGATTCGCTTCCGCAGCGGGTTGCTATAAGAACCGAACCGGGGAGGGATCTGTTTTCCTCCAGCATTTCTTCTACACAGCAGCGAGCATTTGCCACATTGCTGAAAGTGATAGAAAACTTCAAACACGCACACACACACACACACACGAAAACACCCGGACTTTGTTCCACACGATGTGGCTGTCTGTGTCTGTGTCCACTTTCCACATTCGAAACCGGCTTCCGGTGGACGGAAACCAATGCACCGTGCAGCGGGTGTCGAACAGTTCCAGAGAATTAATTTCCTTGACATTCACCACATCCTTCCTTGTGCCTCCTCTGCGTACCTTTGGCGTTCGTACACCCCTGGTCACTTTCACGGTTTTTACGTGATTCAGTCTATTCTTCCACCATTCTGGAAGCGAATTCCTCACGCTCAGCTTTTATTCGGGAAAGGCGGTTTTCCGCCTTTCGTGCTTTGTTTTCTGGGGTTGGTTTTTAAGCTTTCTTTTTCGGTAATGAAAATCGTTTGCAAAAAAAGACCATACTCCAAACCATTTTCGTTACGTCGATTAAAAGCAAGAGACAGAGCGAAGCTCCCTTATCGTGGAACTATTCCATTCTGTCATGCCTTTTTTTGTTTCGAATTTCCTTACTTTTTGAAGTGCTTCGAGCACGCGTCGATTCGCGTGTTTTGCCTCGTTTTTTGCCAGTGGTAGAATTTAATAAACTCGCTTCATCGAACAGTAGTTACATTTTTGTCTCGATCAAGGGCTACCGCCGTTCAGCCTCGTTTGCTGTTCGTTACTTTAGCGTCCAAGCGCCGCTACCGTCCCTTTCGAGATACTCTAGGACGGAGCTAAATTCCTCGCAAGTTTGGAGCTGTTGGAATGTTGCTTCTGCTACTGTTGCTGCTGCTATTGATACTACTTTTGATGCTGCCGTTCGTGACGGTGAAAAAGAGTGCCACGAAAACGCGTTCCGCGATTAAAGTTCATCCATCGGAATGGTATGTTCTCCCGTTTGAGCTACGTTTCGCTGTTTGAACTGGAGAAAAAAAAAAACAAACCAAGTCAGGCCGTCATAATTCACGTGCATCAAATTCTATCTCGCTACTACTTCTGATTAACATGTTTCTCCTCCTTACAGCACTTTTTCGCGCTTGTGTGGCGATTAGTAAAGCTTCTCCAGATTACGGTGCGCACAAAGGAACAATAAAGCAGTGCCTATGGTGACGCTATTTCTCTCTGCAACGGAAGTAGAGAACAAAATGGACCCTTATTTAGTGGTGTCCTAGTAAGGAATGGTGCATTTTTATTGCTCCCTTACTCAACGTGTGCTACAGTCTTTTGCTCATTTTCGACACGCGACCAATATTTCACTAATTGGCTCCTGTGTACTTACTACCGCCTAAATGTAGGCAATTTAGAGTAATTTTAGTGAGCGAGTAGGTTGAGAAGGCATTAAATATTTTCTGGAAAACAGATGGATAGGGAAGCACCCTAAAGCTTTTATTGCCTTTCCATTTCCGGTCCCGACATCCGGTCAGTGTGAAACGTCTTGCGCGCTGGTAGGTCGTTTTGTTTTGCTTCCTACTTCGTGGAAAATTATAATGCTGAAGGTGTAGCATACATCAATCGCATGATATGACGTCCAAGTGGAAGGGTAGAGTTATACGATTGGTGTCCCATTTTATTCATATAAACTGGCTTAAAATAGTGCATAAAGCAAACACGAAAAACAAAAGTTTATGAAGAAAATTAATAAAGGAAGCTATTACAACTGCAGTTGCATAATTTTAGGCGCTTAGAAATCGAGTCAACTGGGTTAGACTTTACTACAGCCCATAACTCTCAAGGCAATGAAGGTGCAGCAAACATTGGTGCTGTTTTTGAACAATTTTGTACTAAAATTCGTTCCCAAAAGTAAACTCATTCCTTTTGCTACGTATTACCATGCAATCTCTTCCCTTTCATCAAGCAAATCACAATGGAATTGGTTTCAATTTTCAATTCTTGCTTCGAACGTCTATAATTGAGCGATACCAATCGTCTACATTAGGACTTCTTGGTAGGGAGTTGATTACAGCAATTGAAAATGCATTCCCAGACACCATCGCTGCGAATGCGTGCGTGCGATGAGGCACTTGCTGATGCACACCATGGAACAGAGTGGTACCACCGTGTTTTATCCTTTCTAGCCAGTTTAACCTTTTCCATGCATGGCGCTGAACGAAACGGTCTCCCTCACTGTTGGACCATCATCATCAAGCGCAAGATTGTAAGGCGCGTCGAGTGAAATGCCAAAGATTTGACTTTTTTTTGCTACATTCTCGTTCGTTTCACAGTCTGCAATGGTGTGCTACGGACACCCTAATTGTAGCTCAATTGAAGTCGATTTTATTGCTTGGGAAAAGTCATCGTGCCGTGAACCTTGTCTGCAACGTAGTTTGTGGCACAACAGCAAAAAAACGTAACAGCAAACCTGTTTTCAGTTTAAAGAGCATTGCGTTTTGCCATTTCTTCCACCTTATTATACTTTAAAAATGAAATTGAAACAAAGTAATCAATGGTGCATCTTTAAAGCTTAACTAAAGAGCAACTTATTAAAAGCTCCAATCTGGCCCTCCAGTTTCTCACTTTGATCCTTGCGTTTTTTTATCGCTTTGCACACATTGTTGCCCCATTCAAATCGTTTGGAATAGCCCTTAACGGCATACACAGTGCGCACAACAAAGTGCAATAAAAATTCTTCCTTCGGGATGAATAAAATTACTCCTCCCCAACTCCCTTTCTGTTTTGCACCGTTTTGAGTGATTGTGTTTCTTCGGTTCCAACAGTCAACCGGAAGAGCCCAGCAGTCCGGTAGATCACGTAACGAGCGGAAGGGCACTATGACTTTGTACCACTTGGCACACATACGGCAAGCATGCCGGGCTGGGCGCCTTTGTTCGTGATGCCGTAACAATGTCTTATTTTCCGGTTAAGTTGCTTCGCTCAGCCCTACGGGACCGGATCAAAACAGCAATCAAAACCATCCCACTCACACTCACACTCACACACACACACACACTGCCGTCGGGTTTGAAGCCTCGACTTGGCTTTAAATCGTTTGCCATGCCTGGGATGGGTAAAGCTTTCGCAACGATATTTGTGCTGGAGAATGTGTACTTGAAGATCGAGAGCGAAACGTGAAGAAAGAAGATTACTTTCGAAAGGGAATGATAGCAAAAGCCGGGGTAAGAAATTGAATGTTTGTGCACTGTGAGAGGAAAATGTTTGGAGCACGGAATAAAAGAAAGCGGAAATTATTTTTTTAACGGTGGAAAACACTATCGTTTTCCTTCGTCTATTTGGGTTGCTTTGAAAAACTCCAACAGGTGTTTTAAAGTTTTGTCAAAATTTTAAAGTGCAACAAGTAAGGACACACTAACAAAGCTTCAAGCTAATACTTGCTGTATGGTCACCTAAATATTACAGCTTACAATTATTTAGTTTATTCAAATCAATTACCTGGGCATTTTTATTGTTTTGTTAAGTTTGTAGCACACTATTAAGCAACAAGAAAAAACACAACATTATTATCATGAAACTATTTTCTTAGTTTAAAAAGATAACATTTCATGATGATTGCATACACAAAGGCGTCGTAGTAATTTCGTAACGAAATTATAATCCTGAATATAATATTTACATCTGATCAGAGATGTCTTAAATAAGTCAACAAACTGAAGCTTATATCATTGTTTTATTTAGAAATTAAAACACTTAAAGCTATCAAACCGCAAGCCTCCGCTCGCAACACGTACTCATATAACACGCTGTTAACGAGCTTCATTAAAGACATTCCAAAGTGTGTTTGATATGCAATTGTTTCGTTGTAAATTGTTTACATCGTTCAGTTTTATGCAATCCCGATCCAAACAGAGTTTACTTTACTTCTCCTAATTAAATCCGAGCCCTTAATTAGAGCACCGCTTGAGCTGCATTTGATATTCTCGCTCCGGAAATTGCAAATCAAATTAGAATTTTACCTGCCCGCTTCCGCTTCGGAAAGGCATTTGGTACCCTTGGCTCCCTCTTGATAAGCAACACGAAGTAGCAGCAACAGGATCTAGGGCGTTTATTCAAATTCAGTCTCACCCAAATGTAGGTAATACGTAAATGGTCCAGTTTCTTTTTGCACTTCCCTCATGCTTGCCCTCAATGTGTGCTGCAACAAACACTTCAAAAGACACATTCCTCTTGCAATTAGCCTGCCGGAAGCAAACAGTTTCTCGGTCACTCGGTTGTGTAACGTTTTGCTGTTCGAAATGCTCGCTTTCTTTCACGCCCAGGAACGTTAAGGTATTTCCATCGGAATGCCATAATTGCAGCCCGGGCTGGGGCAAGATTTGGTTTGTTTTATTTTGGGTAACAATAACATCGACACCGGTACGACAGGCAAGCTTCCAGCAGCAACAGCAGCATCAAAGCAGCATTTCCAGTAAGCAAAACATAATTGCGTTACTTACGGTCAATACGGGCAGTATCCCGTCAGCTAAGATTAATTATGTTTACCTACGCCTGGCACCGCAACAGCTAGCGGGCTGTACGATTAGCACCCGCACATTACCTACATTTAGGCGCTCCTGTTGGTATGGCTGCGTTTGAAGTGGTTATAACAAAGGACGGTTAAAGCGTAGGTATGTGTGGGAAATAACTACTTCAAAATGGTACACATTTTATTTCATGTAATTGAATGTTCCTACATCCAGGCAAAATCTCCTCCTCCAACACTAAATTGATACATCATTCACGCTTAACGCTTTGCGTATAAAACATACACCAATCATAACCATTTGGGTACAACGCGGAAAGGTGTTCAACATTGTAATTGTAAATTAAATGGGTGTTTGTTTGTATCAGATTGCTTTTTTCTCCCTCTCTTCATTCGTTTCGTCGCGTATAAATGGTTCAATCGGGATGTTTACCTTCGATATTTTACCAGCAGCATCAAAAACCTTCGCCTCGCTGCATTATAATAATATATTTATGTGCAAATATCGTTCGCAAAATTGTGTCCACTGGAAATGTGAAATCCTTTCATCGCTTTCGCCCAGCTTACAGCGCGCGTTGGTACCCACGGGGAGAATGGAACAACAGGGCTGATCTTTGATCCGTATTTATAGCACAGCAAAACAAGCGCTGGATAAATTGCATCGAATCGAATACTCGTGTGAACATAATACACCAGAACAACATGTTTTTTATCGCCACACGCATTCAAATGATTATTCTGTTTTTTCTGTATCTTTTTCTCACCTTTTCTTGTTGCCACCTTTTCCCACCACAATCATCACGTCCGCGATCAAGCTCCGGACAGTACCAACGGGCCATGTGAGTATCGTAAGGGGATGGAATCGAAAAAAAAAACCAAAAATCCACAATTTCAAACGCATCCAAACCCACCTGCTCGTGTTTTCGTCTCTGTGTTTCTCTGTTGTTTTTATTGTTATCGATGTTTCGTGTCCACTAGCTGTATGGATTGTGTCCTCTTTTATTCACCTGTGTTTTGTTTTGTTTTTTGCCCTCACTCACTCACACTTTGAATGTTGCACACCGGTTTCTAATATGCTTACCGAAAGCAAGTTCACATTCGCAAACATACTCTTAATGCAAAACATGCAAAAATTAGAAATAACCAAGTGCTGTTTTTCAGATTTGCTATTTGTATCGTGTGTTTTATTATTTTAGCCTTTAGTTCATTTTTATTTCATGTATCGATTTGTTTTCCTTTTAACACTCATACAGTCCATGCACAGCAGTAGCTGCTCTACTGAGTGCCTATATTTAGGGGCAGATATTAATTTATTTGTGCAATCGGTGTTTCACAATTCCATAATCAACAATTACATTTTATTTTCATCAAACTTGTTTTTTCTTGTGTGTTTAATTATTTTTCGCTGTTAACTTTCCTGTTACGTGCATTTTTATGCTAAATAACATTATTAATTTAATTTTAACTCTCATACAAACCGTCTACAGGTTGCCTTTATTTGAGGGCAAATATGTTTTTTTTTCGTTTTATACATCATTCAAATAAAAAACCATACATCCTTAGCACATCTTGTTTGCTTTATATCGCACTGTTTCATCTATTGAACAACTAAACGTTGTCTTAAATTACAAATTTCATTCTGATACGTTTGTAGCACGCTCACACCCGTTGCATAGTTCACAAACAAATGCCCAAAATTGTCACACCATTGCTTTCAGGACTGGCGGAATGCAGTTCAGCACAAAGTTTCGTCCCACTATGGATGTTTCCTTTTCATTACAGTCACGCAAAAAGTATAAAAAACACTCTGGGTATAGTTAACTTTTTTTCTCGCCGCTTGTTCAAAAGTTTGACAAACTGATACGAAAACGGGGCAGCTCAAATAAAAACTCTGAAACAAGCTTTCGCAAGCCAGCAAAAAACTGTTAAATTAAATCCCATTTTATGTACACTATCTGGAAAATAGCACTACACTAAATACACTAAAAACGCACACACAGTTTCAACACAACTAGGTGTGTGACCGTGGGGAAAAATGTTTGTCCTGGCTCTATTTTAAACTCATCCATCTTTACAGTGTACCCCATTCTATTGACGGCCGTTCCATTCTGTGCCGAGGCAAAATGAACAAACTCACTACGATCCGTTTGCCTTTTGATTGCACAAAATCCCAACCTATTCCGTGTTTTTTTTAATATTATTTTGGCACCACTTTTTTGTTTCACAGTACCACGCTACTTGGTTTCACCTTTCATCCATGTTATTGGTTTTACCGAGAGAATGGAGCATATTTACGCGAGCGTATAGTTTTATAGTGTGTAGCAGGGAAAAAAGTAGTGCGAAAAATCCCCCAACACTCCGATCAGGTGTTGAAATATTCAAAGCCCAAACTGCCCACTCCTAGTCAATCTGCAAAGCACACACACGCACCACGTATTCAAATCCAAATCCCACAGGATTCAGGCGATAAAGAAGCGGAAGTGTGTACACGTTCGCCCGCACGCACTGTCCGATCTGTTTGTTAGCTTTTTTTATAACTAGTTGCTCCGTTATCGACACATTTATATATTGAAGCGGGTACAGCAAGGTTGAGTTTTTTGCGTTCGTCCCATTTGATTCATCGACTGGAGAAAATTGTGAAACGAGTGGTTTTCTATTGCTTTTAGATAGGTTTTTCACGAGTATTGGGTTATTTATTTTGTTTCTAGCATCGACAGGTAGATTAAAGATTTTAGAAGTTGATATTTAATTGTAAGTAATGCAATTTTCTCTCCAAATGTGTGTCAATCATTGGTTCTGATTAGCTGGAAATGTTTTTATCCTTTATTACTAGTTATATGCACATTAAAAGTAGTTCGAAAGCGTTTCTTTGGTTTTCTATTTGAAATTGCTGGTCCTCAGTCAGACCAAGGTTGAAGTGCGCCTAAAGGTATGCAATAAACTAAATTGTTTGATTTCGAGAGTTTATGCTTGATTTTTATGAACAAAGGACTTGAACAAAACTTTATAATTATTAAAATTAAATGAATTAAATGTAAGTAGTCAGTCCATCTCTTGGTGCTTATTTTCTGACATTCAGTACATTGAAAAGTTTGTTTATTTTGCATACTTCATAACACCATCTATGAACAAAGATCGTTAGCATTTTATCACACACCTAACAAACAACGGTTGCGTTCTACAGCAAAACAGTTACGGGCTTAGGGCGCTTGGGTAGCCCAAACTCGTTGGTCCACTTTCGATTGACTAATAGGATCTGCTGTGTCTACGGAGCTAGACTTTTTATGCTGCCGATTGTTGCACCAAAGGATATTTTCAGGATATTGTATAGAGTAAAGCCCGCCTAAACCACTATCCGAAGCCATATTAAATCATCGATGAAAAATAATGCCCTTCCTCTGGCACCTTTCAGCTCAGGAGGACAGGAGGTTGGCCGATACAAAGCACACTATCACTATCGCTACACCCGTGCATCCCGTACACGCGGAGCGCGAAAAGGGTTGGACTTTCGGGTAGCTTTTTGAAATTCGCCATTGTGCGATTTTATGATCCCGGGGATTGCACCGGAATTAACTTTTCCGTCCGCTTTACGGTGTGCGATCGACAAACCGGTTGTTTCCTTGGTTGTCGTGCTTTCTTTTGTTGTGCACCAGCAGTGTTATCGTGGGGTGGCAAATCGTGGTTTATTGGAACACACCCGGGCGAGATTTGAGTCCCCCGGATGCACTAGGAGGGAACCAAAAAAATTGTTTTCCAATCGTTTCGTAGTGAAAATCCTTTCAAGAGCGATAAAAGCACGCATCTCACTCTAGACAATCCATAGTGGAACCGGATGAAATAGATCTAGAGTGCGTTTAAATTTTAAAAATTTCTAACATTTTATTTTTTATCCTTTGCCCAACATTTAAAGCTCTTTTTCAGTGGGAGAACAAAGATTCTGAAACTGAGAAATACCGTGATCAACCTGTTATCAGCATTCCCCTTTTGCGTAAATATGTATTTATATGTTTGCCTTCGTTTCAATTTAATATCCCCGTGTGTTTTTTCAATGAAAAAACTTATGTCCAACAAAGGCAAATAAAATAAAAAAGAAAATGGCACATTTTTTGTGTGAAAACGTGGTGGTTGCGATCAGAATCGGTAAAATCGAGGCCGTGGCCAACCATGGCACAAAAAATAGCGGCCACAAATACAAAGAAATCCCCTTCGTTACAAAAGCTTTTCAAAAACGAGAATCACTCTGACGATAGTCAAAACCGACAAACAAGTACAATAAATAGGGACAGAAAAATGAAGAAGAAAAAAGGAAACGAAAAAAAATCCCACCCGAGATTTAATCGATATTCACACGCATAAAACAGCGAGCGCGTCTTGCGTACATGGAAAATTGGCTCGTTTTTCCAATAAGGCATTTTTTTATTTGTTTTCTCACCTCCGCTTCCCGTAGTTTTTCCTGCGCTTTTCACCGCACGCCTGAAAGGGGGTGGTAAAACAGATGAATGATTCGAGTTGATTGAATCATTGTGTAAAGCGATGGGTTTGCAGCGATCTGGCTTGCACTGCCGTGTTGTAACGACAACAGTAAAAAAACAGCATGTAAAAATTTTTGATTAACGAACAAAGAGGAAAAATTGCACCGCTCTATAGCACACTGATACCGGTACGAACACGTTCGAATGGTGGTGCGTAGGGATCGTTTGAACAATTGCGATCAAGTTTATCACATTTAGCAATTTAAAATTTAGAAACTCTTTCATTTATTTGTTTTCCTTTTCTTTATTTAAATGATTTGTTACAAAACCTTTTCCGGCGGAACAAATCATGCCATTTATCCGAAATTGGATGAATTAAATGTAATATTTTTTTTTATTTATTCTAAGCTCATCAGAATTTATATTAAGTTTTGTCACTTTCAAATGCTGTGCGGTTTTTGTGTCAAACCAATATATTTAATGTGTTGACGCTGCTGTCAAAAGCAAATTATGAGTTGCAAGATTTCCTTAGTTTTTCCAAAAAAAAAAAATAATGAAAAACGTTTATTATAAATCTAATTTGTTAGCTGGAAAGAAAATGTATAAACTTTATTTTTCCCATACTGTGGATCAACTGTTTACACTTGCAAGAAAAAGTGCTTTAGATTTAAAATGGTAACTTGCTTTTTAGACTGTAATTAGCATGTAAACGACCAACTAATTGATTTATTTTTAGCTTGTTCTTTGCTGTGCAATGAAACGAATGCACAGCAACGTTATTATATGTGCTTAATTGTAAATAAAATTAGTTCAAAGAAAATGCTAGCGTGCTGCAGATTTGCGCCTTTTAGCAGCATCATCAACTTACAAAGTGATAAAATGATGAATGCAATGAAAATAAATGACACATTGAAGTTAGTGCTTGCAACAATGATTTCGAAACAAGCTACAAACCATCACGTTGTACTTTATGTTGCAAATTTAATCGCAACGAACATTTTCAAACCCATTAAAATAACAAGTACGGCGGATGGAGTATATCATTCAGCGCAAATTAAGCTTCCTGGAAGCTGATCCGACTGCAAGCAAACGGTTGCACTCGATTTTCTAACCGAGAACGATCAGCACGACTGTTTCTAATTTATTTGAATAGCTTGTTTTAAAATCACAGCTCTTCTGTCCCACCGCACCAAACTTCTCCTCGTTTCCTGTGATACCAATATATTCAAATAAATCGATATCACGTTTGGTGCGGACGCCGACACCGTTGGTTGTATGGAGCCATCTGTTTGGCAATTAGTTTGGCTGCAATCATTTGGTGGGCAGACCGGTTGCGGCCACCGCCTTCCCCGTGTGCACGGGAAGGAAGTACATTAAAGCACACTTTTCCAACCAATCTGTGTCACACTATAATGAGATGTTTAGTGTACCCTTGCAGGGGTGTAGGTTTTTGGTTTGGAAAACGCAACCCGGCCGGCAGTGCGCTGGAGCTATCACTTTCGTTTAGTTTTCGGTTGACAGTGTACAAACTGTTTGGAGAAGCTCATACCCGCACTCACAGTGGTTAATGGCGATTTTGCGCTAGCGGACGTGCTGCCGCGCACATCACGTTAAGCGTTTGCCCCTGTTGCACGGTGAAGAGTGTGAAAACCCTTCCACACACGACACACACGCACACAAATTCGGATGAGCACCATTCCGCCGTACCATCCAGCATTTCCGCTGTATAGAATACCACTGTGATGGAATAACACATTCATTTCGGGGAGAGAAAAT
Organism: Anopheles epiroticus; assembly: GCA_000349105.1. Lineage (NCBI taxonomy): Eukaryota > Metazoa > Arthropoda > Insecta > Diptera > Culicidae > Anopheles > Anopheles epiroticus. The sequence goes on from KB671646.1 coordinate 118,769, forward strand.
CACGTACGCATATTGTGTCGTGCCATTATTATCGAACCTTTCGGCTCCCCAGAAAACTAACCAAAAACCGGGGGCATCAGGAAAACCGCAAACTATGCGTTTTCTATAATGATAATACATAAACACCTTCCTTTTTGGAAAGGGAGACGTTCGACGCCTCAGCGCACGTGTGTGCGTGTTGCGGTAATTGAGCAGAGCAAACTAAACGCGCCCGACTCGCTGTACGGTTGTGGTTCAGCCGAAAATAGACACAGGAGAGGAGGTGTGATGAAGAGTTGTTTCGGAAATGCTGTGTGGTTCGTGACGTGTTGCCACAGCCCGGTGGGTATGAAATTGTTGCCGACTTTCCAAACAATTAGTTGACGCCTTTTTTGTGCTAGTATTTGGAAGTTCTTGTGTGACAAATGAGGTGTTTTGTGGAATTTGAATTCTATAATTAAAAATTAATAGGAAAAATAAATGTTAGTTGTACTATTTGGGACGCATAATTATCGAAAGGTAGTATAAGATTCATTGAATTTAGTAGCAGTTCCAACACGAGGCACAAATGCCCTAAAATGAAGCATTTCTTTGGTTTCTGTACTTAAAAAACAATCCTCTCAGTTCATCGTTCGATGATCCAAAGTTTTTGTAAATTGCATGTAGCAACCTAAGCAGCAGTCAAACACAGTTAAAAAACGCCTAAAGGTATGCTGGGCTTTTTTTGTTGTACTCAAATAATGCCTTTCATGATTCTTTAATTATCTTCAAAATTTTTCAATCCATAGTGTAACGTTCTATGAACCTAAGTTAGTATATATTGCACGAAAAACGCAGTATAAACGCCTAAATGTATGCAAACTGTTGTACAAGTTCTTGCAAATCCATTTTCCAGTCATTTTTTATCATATTTTATCAGGATTCGTAAACCTGGCTTTACATCCTAATACGACCTAAAGTTTTTAAAAATTCATAAAGAAATCAGCCAAAATATGGTAGTATAGTACTTAGGATAATAAACTGATTTCCTTTAACTAATCGGAACATGTATGTATTATTTTCAGTATTTTAAGCAAAACACTTGTTTTTTTTAACTAAAATAAAACTTCAATGTTCATGCAAGTTTTATTCTTTCACATAAAGTTTCAATTTAACCTAAACCACGCACCATTGCATACTGCCAGGCGCTGTGTATGACGCGCACAGAACAGTCCCAGTAATTTGCATGCAATTACTTTTGTTTATCGTTTATAAACCCACACAGCCATGCCAGACCGTCTGCACTGTGTTTGTGTTTTAAATTTATAAATTCACTTTTATCGCTCAATTTGAAAGTGTGCCCACCATTTGCCGGACGGCAATGCATGCGTTTCGTTCACATTTTCGTTACTCTCATTCTTCTGCATTACCATCATTTATTTCGGCGAACAAAAAAAACGAGTTGCTTTCACCACTTTATTCGATACCACTAACAGCATCCCTTACGGAGCGAGTTAATTTCATCCTTTGCATGATAGCTCACCCGCTGTGTGCCTGCCATCCATCCCTTCCAGCAGCACTTCACCGCGCTTCACCTGCTGTGTGAATGTGTATGTGATGATTATTGGTGAAACACAATTTATTCTCCGCTCCGGTGATCAAAAATGCAAAAAGTGTTATTTGCATTTTGCAACCTCCGTGGTTTATTTGTTTTTTTTTTTTTTTTGAGCAGTAAAGGTAGTGCGGTGTTTATATCGGTCCATTCTTAACCACCTGTTTGTAGCGTTTCACGTCTTTCCACAAGCACACCTCGTTCGCATGAAACGCAACCCCACCCACCCTGCAAGGGAAGAAAAAGTCTCTCACCACCTTCCCGCAATCCCATTCACCACCTCAGTGCATGTTACGAAATGGTTTTATTTTATGTTGTGGCTTGCAAAGTGGCATGAGCACGTATCTGCACGTATAGTGGTCTTCCTTTGCCAGCACCGTGCTTTAAACTGCCTGTTACGAGACCGTTTGCAAATAATCATCACCTATAAAAAAATATGTGTGTTTGTGTGTATGCTTTTTGCAAATTTTTAATCTTAATATTTAATGTGTTTCTTCTGCTTTCTGTTTCCCTCTTTTTCATTTCCCTTGCGCTGAACTTTCCGCTACAACTTGATGATGATGGCGATGATATCTTCCGTACAACCACGACGAAACCCGTCGACGCACACGCTATCCCGGATGTAATAAAAATCCCACCACACCGTCCCAGGTGCCATCTACGTTGTGGACGAGCTGGACTACGAGCGGCGTCAGACTTATGAACTTTTAATTAGAGCCACGGACAGCGTATCGGGCGTGTCGGCCGAGGTGCCGGTGTCGGTGCTGGTGCAGGACGTAAACGACTGCCCGCCGGAAATCGAGCAGGACAGCTACAATATCACCGTGTCCGAACGGGCACCCTTCGGTACGGCCATCCTGAAGGTGCAGGCAAAGGATAACGATACCGGTAAGTCCCCTTTCCAAAAAAAAAATCGGAGACACACAGCACAGGAAGATGATGCAAGGCGAATTCCTCTTCGGTGCACAGCACTGACCCTGGGGATATTGGACCTTACACGGGACTGACTTTTTCCTCACAATAATGGAGCTCTATTAGACGACCGGAATGTGTGCCCGTTTCCATCGTGCCCGTGGTAAAAGGTAGAGGGCGACACCTTTCCGAACAAGCTTTCCGGCAAAGCCATGCCCAGAGATTCGTTGACATTCATTGCGCCTCAGTCTCGGTGGAGTTACCGTGCTGCAATGACAGGGAATTTTGGGGTTTTGCTTCTCTTTTGTCTTACCCAGACCGAGCCAAAAAGAGCAATATTGTTCTTTGCGTTGGTATTTTAGCTTCCACGTCCACTGCAGCGATGATTGATGAGTTTCATCGCAAGCTTCCCTGTCCCGTCCGGAGGTGATGGGAGCAAGATCCTGTCCAATGATTGGCAGCTTCCTTTTCCGTCATTCAGCAGGCGTTTCATGGAAGAGAAAGATACTCTCTGTGTCGTCGGTTATTAACTTCAATTACAACGATTCCCGTGGGATGGAAGGCATCTTGTCTGAGAATTGATTTTTTATTTCCTTTTTCCCGGAACTTTACGCTTACTTCGTTCTACGAAGGTTCCTGAAGGCTGTACTAAAAAATAGAAAAAAAAAGTCAGCATTGGATCTTGAGTAACTTGGATATTCAACAATAAGATGAACCCATTTTTAATATTTCTGCTAGAAGCGCTGTAAAGCCTTGTAACTCATTAGCATTTATAATTACACACTCCTGCAAAAGCAGCTCCCATCTGGATCATTACGAGTCATTTACCTCCCCATATGCTCGTCAGCTTCATCCCATGTCCTCGTGCCAAATAAATCCGTAAGTGGTGCGAATCGCTCCGGTTTCCTACACTGCAAGCAGCTCGTTCGCTGTTTGGTCGACTTCTTTTATCACCATAATCATCATTACCACGAACAGGGTGGTGCAAGCGTAGCATCATCGACAGTGTCGGCTGTACTTCTTCGCCGCCTCACGGGTACTTATCTAATGAGAACTGCCGGTACACTTGAACGCGCAACACGCCACAATCCCGGCGTTTGTGCAGGTGTACGTGGGCGCTTACACAAGAACATCACTCTCGACCACGCACCACCATTACGTGTGAGAGGGCGCACCGGTCTTGCCGGTGCACTTGACGGCAACGGTGCGCAACCGGCACGGAACGAACATGTCCTTTCTACCTCCGAAAAGGAGCTCCAGACTGGTATCTCTTAACAGTAGTACACCGAGCACAAACGGTGCAGCAAAGACGATGAGCGAGAATTCTTTTCCACCGTCGCCCAGCTACTCGCAACAAAAGGAGCTGCTAAAGGATTCATTCAATCGTTTTATTTGAAACGTAACCGCTCCATCCCCTGTCCCTGTTAGTGTTGCTGCTGCTCAACGTTTTAATTAAGCATGTCGGTGTTGACGCTGGTAACAAATTATTAACATTGTGCACCCTTCCTTTCAATACCGTAGGTATCAACCAGGTAATCAACTACGCGCTCCAGACGGATTCCAAAAACACCTCCGAGCATTTCCACATGGATCCGGCCGACGGGGTGATCTATCTGAAGAAATCGCTCGACCACGAAACGCTCAGCCACCATCACTTTACCGTCGTCGCGTCGGACAAGGGAGTGCCGAGTCTTAGCTCCACGGCACACGTTTGGGTTTCAGGTAAGCGTTACTTAGGTTAAGGCTTTGACTGTATTTAAAGCGAGTGGTATGAGCTCTGGTACAGTGCTTTGTCGCATATATGGTTGAGATAAACCATTAAAACGGCACACATTAGCGTAGAATGTATGGTTGTTAGAAAAGATGGTCTTATCCCGACAAAGCAGAGTTCTTTTTCAATGGTACTTAGACGCTGAGTTGAAAGTTGTTATTTATTTTAGATATTATTTGCTGAAGTGTCCCTAATGTTAGATGAAACATATTGCAATTAAATTTAACGCCGTTTGTTCCTCAAATACGCCTAAAAGTATACGAAATGTGCAACGGATCATTCAATTTCAAGTCCCCTGTTTTGTACTCTAGAGCGCCTAAAAGTATGCACAACGGATAATATATGTTCTAAACGAAAGCAAAATCGTATAACATTCCTTTAGGCGCTTACATTTAAAAAAATCAATAGGAGTTTTTGTGTAAACTTTTGTGTGCTTTATATCCCATATTTTTCTCAACCCTCACCCACTACTGCTTTAAACGAAACAAGCAAAGCGACACAAATTCTGACATGCCTTTTTCTCCTCCTACTTCTCTCTCACCTTACAGTAATGGACATGAATGATAACCCGCCCAAGTTTGAGCAACCGTCCTACTCGTGCGTGTTGTCCGAGCACGCGTCCCGCGGCCAGTTTGTAACGGTCGTGTCGGCCTCGGATCCGGATTACATCGATCACGATCGGCTGGTGTACACGATAGCCCAGGGCAACGAGCAGCAAACGTACGGGATCGATCCGGTCACCGGCATCATTACGCTCGTCAACATGCAGAACTTTGCCGAGAAGCATGTATCCATCCTGAACGTTTCGGTCACGGACGGTGTGAATACGAGCTTTACGCGCGTCAAAATCACCATCCTGCCGGCCAACCTGCACAATCCCGTGTTCGAGCACGTGTTCTACGACGCGAAGGTGGACGAGAATCAGCTGGCCGGGCGGCTCGTAACGACGGTAAGCGTTAAGATATCCGTTTTTGCCTGGGTTAACTAACACTGATTGGAAGGGCGCAGCTCATTTGCAGGCCTGATTTCACACGCGGGATGGTTGTGCATGTTTGTGTAAATCTCGTACACATTACCGCGAAGTGCGAAACAGGATAGACGGTAGCTTTAATTTATGATAGAAGCTCCAAAGCATTTGGAAGCAAAACAGCATTGAGGAGTCTCGTGTTTTCGCCCAAATTTGGAAAAGATTTAACTTTCTTTGCTGATTGCACCAGGGAGTGGTTAGAGGCAGTGAGGGAAACAAACACATCCCATGCGTATGAGCTAACGTTAAGCTCAAAGTATGAGAAGTTAAAACAATCACACGGTAGGTTGATGATTTTCTTTTGATTGTCCCGCTGTGAGATAGTTTTTGGGAAGGGATGCGTGGTGCATTTTCCTTCTTCAGTTTAAAACGCACCAAACATGCAAGGATTCGTTTAAATGTTGTGAATCATAATTTCGATTTAAACGTCGATAATTAAACAACCTGGATGAATTTTGTCGGTCGCTCTTAAAATGAAGTTTTTTATAAAAAATTGCATAAATTTAGGCGTCTTCTGAATTCACTTCAAATGTCACAGAAATGGTGCTGCAGTTTAATAATGTTTAATCAGTTTAATAACTGACACTTTAATAGCAGAAGAATTTAAATCCTTCTTCGCAGTACCCATAACGTGCTGCAGTTTAATAATGAGTGAAGCATTTAAAACCACTCAAGAAATGAAGGGTAAGGTGTGTCTAAACCGATTCCTTGGCTAGCATTTAAATTCGATTAAGTAGTTTTGCTTTCCGTGCCGCTAGGGCATCTTGCAAACCCGTTGCGAATATGCAATCAAACCAGTTTTAAATTACCTACCTGTTTATAGAGTTAAACTTCTTCCACAAACTGAGGTACCGTACCAGGGCAAAATATCCTCACGAGTGCCGCTCATGCAAACGTTCACGATGAAGATATAACATTAGTAGCTGTTTCGCTCAATGCTAGAAACACATAAATCTACATTTTCGGCTGCCAAGTAGTGTTTTTTCCTTTCCTGCTGCACCACTGAAACACTGGAAAGCAGAAATTACAGTCATACTAACCCTTGGGAGCCGAAATCCGTGCAATTTAATAGTGGTCTTAAACAAAATCCGACCAAACAAAGCCAGGGAAATGGTAGCGAAGCCGCCCTGTACGAAACGATTTCTCTAGATGTGAACGTGGGCGTGTGTACGAGTATGTTTCTTCCTGAACCTTGCACCCCAAACACTCCCGACTTCGACATTAGTACCGTACGGGCAGAAGTTTTCCAGAAAGAAAATAGGAATGCAAATTGGATGCAATTAAGCCACACGTCGTCGTCGTCATCGTTGGCGTGTAGTCATCGTACTCGTAGCGTTCGTTCTTCCGCACCATTTCCCTTCGCAACAACAGCCGTTTAAGCGCTCCGCTCCGTGTGTCTGTAAGCTCGGGTAGGTGTGCATGACGAGAAAAATGCTGATTTATGCTAAACGTTTAGGAACGGTTGCTTCTACTGAGACTCGAGCCCCGAAATGCAGGCTAACCATGTTCCAAAGATGCCTTTTAGGAGGGAAGGATAGGACGGCCGTCAAGAAACGCCTAAATGCATGCTATCAAAGTGTTACTCGACACCGTTCTCCAGTGTGCGATGGGAATGGAGCACCATACAGGGCGTGCATTTATTTTACCGTCGAATGAATATCCTTGCGTTTGTGCTTAAAATGTTTAAATGCAAACGGACTGTAGCTCACGTCTTAAATTGTACAATTACTAACCGATGCCAGGTGTTATTATTTTCACTGAATTTCATTTCCCCAAGCGACAATCAACTTTTTTTTTAGTGGCGAGCGAGCAAACACCTTCATTATTGAAAATGAAACCGCAATGTGGGTAAAGATGCACACATACCAAAAAGTCAAAGAGAAACGAACAAATTAAATACCAACCCGGTTTTTTTGCTCTTCTGGGTCCTGGCATTCTGGGCCAACAGACGGTTAATATTGGTAACCTGTAGCAGCAAACCACAAAATGCCATTTCGAACACTTTCAGCATTTTTTCTACAGAGCAAAAATCGAATCTGCGGTGGAGCTTCGGAATCACAATCGAGTCATGTTCTGAAATCAGAAAACCCTACAACACCTAATGTAAATGGTGGTTCGTTTTTTTTTCTTGTTGCTTTCGTTTCATGTTCGGACTGGAAACGTTTCTTGGACTGTGTGATACACAAAACGTCATTAGCTTTTTTTACTCACACTTCCGCTTTAGCGCTTCATTTCCGAAAAATCAATAAAAACACAAATTGACCTTCGCCTTAATTTGAAGCTATTTATATTCCGGGCAGCAAACGACGCTGCCAACGTCTCACACATGCATTAACCTTACTTTTCCTTTCCATGTTCTCTCCATCTCATCCTTCTAGGTCAAGGCGACGGATAAGGACTTTGGCGAATACGGGCGCCTCGCGTACTCCATCATATCGGACGACATGCAGGAATTCTTCTCGATCGATAAGGAGAAAGGAGAGATAGTGACGAAGAAAAAGCTCGATCGGGAAGAGCGCATGAACTACGACATACCGGTAATGGCGGTCGATGCTGGTGGCCGGGCTGGGTTCAGCACGGTGCGGCTACGGGTGGGCGATGAGAACGACAATCAGCCGGTGTTCCAGTACCGAGAGTATAAAACGCTCATCCAGGGTAATCTTACCGTTAATACGACGTTCTATCGGGTGAAAGCGGTGGACGCTGACGATAACCAGAACGCGGTGGTGAAGTACTCGATCTTTGACTCGCAGAACAGTGGCATTAGGGAGCTGTTCGGGGTGGATGAGAATACGGGCGGGCTGTATCTCCAGAAGAGTGCCGTTCAGTGGGGTAAGTCGTTGATGTTTAACATTCAATATCGTTTAATATATTCAAGAATCATCTAAAAAGGAATTATTTTCGGTTTATTATTAAGCGCCTAAAGGTATGCAATTCAATGTAAATCCATTGTTAAAAGATACTTCTACGTAGTTCCTCAATCAGTTCACGGACACACGGATAAATTAACACCTCAATATGTCTGGCAGGTCCAAATCCATTATCAATCCGTATTTCTTATAATTAATATTGTTAATCCATATTCTCAGTAAATGGAATCATGTTAATAGGAAGACTGTCTTATATGATCCGGGCATACATAACATTAGAAAAAAATTAAAATTATGTTATTCATTAAAAAAAAGGTGTTATAAATCACATTAATTACTTTGTCGAGCCACGGATAATATATATCCCCGGCTTTATTCTCTATGAACCTAGAATGCATACTTTTAGGCGCTGAGAAAACAGGCAAAGGATAAACTTTCCTTTTAACCAGGATTTTAATTTTCCGTATTTAATGTTAAAATCTTCAATCCTCAATATTTAACTCCCACTTCCTACAGAGAACCAACTCTTCCAGTTCTTTATTCGTGCCCATGATGGTGGCACTCCGTCCCTCTATTCGGACGTCCCGATCGACATCTACATCATGAGCTCGGCAGAAAATCCGCCCCTGTTCGAGAAGAAGGATCGCAAGCTGTTCCTCTCCGAAAGCTCCCTGCCCGGTACGGTCATCACCCGGCTAAAGCTTTCCGGCAATGTCACCGCACGCTATCGCATCCTTTCCGACGAGCTGGAGGAGCCTCAGTTCTCGATCAACGATGCGGGACAGCTAAGACTCGCGAAGACACTCGATCGTGAAGTGCGCGATGCACATCTGATCGCAATCCTTGCCGAGACGGACTCGAGTCCACCACTGACGGCGGTCACAGAGATCATACTGCACGTGCAGGATGAAAACGATAACACGCCGATGTTTGAAAGCAATCCGTACTCGTTCTCGCTTGCGGAGAACATTGAGAAGGGCAGTTCAATCATGAAGCTAACGGCGAGGGACGCTGACAGTGGCTCGAATGGGGACATTCGGTACGCGCTGTCCCCGGATGTCGGGGATATTGTTAACATCTTCGATGTTGATGCGTACACCGGGTGGATCACAACACTGGTTCCACTGGATAAGGAAAAGCGCGACGACTACAAGTTTCAGGTGCTGGCGACGGATAATGGACAGCCGAAGCACACGACCCGCTCGACCGTGATCATACGGCTGAAGGACTACAACGACTGTCCACCGGTATTTAAGGAAACGCACTACAAGGCAAGCGTCAGTGAGGACGCCCTGCCCGGTACGGTGGTGCTGCAGATCGCTACCACCGACAAGGACATTGATTTGAAGACGGCCGTCGAGTACTACATCATTTCAGGCGATTCGTTGTCCCAGTTCCAGATCAAGAACAGCGGGGAGGTGTTTGTTGTGAAGGCGCTCGATCGGGAGAGCATCTCCGACTACGCGCTCAAGGTGATCGTTACCGATGGCAAGTACACGGCAACGGCCAACATCTCTATAACGGTGCTGGATGCGAACGATAATCCACCGTACTGCTTAAAGTATCGCTATCGGGAGCAGCTCAGCGAAGGTGCCCGACCAGGAACGCACGTCCTGCAGGTGCTAGCCAACGATATGGACGAGCCGGCCAACAGCCGTTTGCGCTTCTACCTCACCGGTAACGGTGCGGAAGATTTCAATCTGGACAAGGACACCGGTCACTTGAAGACGGCACGCAAGCTGGACCGTGAGACACAATCGCGCTACAGCTTGATGGCTCACGTGCAGGACCGAGATCACCCCGGTTGGGAGTGTTCCTCGCAGATCGAGCTAACGCTTACCGATCTAAACGACAATCCGCCTGAGTTCTCGATGAACCCGTATAGCGTCACGCTGCCGGAAGATGCCGAGGTTGGTACGCTGGTGACAAAGATCCACGCTACTGATGCGGACATTGGCATCAATCGGAAGATCAAGTACGCTTTCCTGGATTCATATCGCGATCACTTCCGCATTGCACCCGAGTCGGGCATTGTAACGCTTGCGAAACCACTCGATCGGGAACTGAAGGCACTGTACAACCTGTCTGTCAGTGCGATCGATCTCGGTCACCCTCCGCTGTCCAACGCGGCCACACTCGTCATCAACGTGCAGGACATCAACGACAATCCGCCGGAGTTTACCTCGAAGCACTACTTTGCCTCGGTGCCGGAGATCAATGCGATCGGGTCGGAGATTTTGAAGGTGCTAGCGACCTCAAAGGACACCGGCATCAACGCCGAGATCACGTACAGCATTATCGGAGGCAACGAGCATCGCAAGTTTAACATTCACAACAAAACGGGGGTGCTGTCGCTGGCGGAATCGTTGGATTACGAGCGGGCAAAGGATTACTTCCTAACGATACAGGCGGTGGACGGTGGCACGCCACCACTCAGCAATCTCGCCACGGTGAACATCTCCGTGACGGACAGCAACGACAACCATCCGCAGTTTACGCAGAACTCGTACAACGCCAGGATACGGGAGGACGCGCAGCGGGGCGATCGCATCCTGCAGGTGCGCGCGAACGATCTAGACGCGGAGGATAATGGACGGGTGAGCTACTCGATCGAGCGAGGCGATCGGATGGAGCAGTTTGCGATCGAGGAGGACACGGGCTACATTTCGGTAGCGGGCACGCTCGACCGCGAGTCCATCTCGAACTACGTGCTGGAGGTGCAGGCCCGCGATCACGGTGTACCGATGCTGACCGCGTACGTGCTGGTGAATGTGGAAATTTCCGACGCGAACGACAACCCGCCGGTGTTTACGCAGCCGAACTACACGGCGGTCGTGCAGGAGGACAAACAGATCGGCTTCACGCTGCTGAAGTTTGACGTGACGGATGCGGACACGGCACCGAACGCGGCACCGTACACGTTCGACTTCCGCTCGGGTAATGAGGGTGGTTCGTTCCGCATCGAGCAGGATGGCATTCTGCGCACGGCGACGCGCTTCAACAGCAAGATCCGCGACAGCTATCAGCTGCAGGTGCGCGTATTTGACAACGGTACGCCACCGCTGTACTCCGACACCTGGGTGCTGGTGAGAGTGATCGAGGAGTCGCAGTATCCGCCTGTCATAACGCCGCTAGAGGTGTCGATCAACTCGTTCATGGACGAGTACCCGGGCGGCATGATCGGAAAGGTGTACGCCACGGATCAGGACCAGTACGATACGCTAACGTACGGGCTCGCCCCGACGGTCGGCGTCCTATACTCGCCCACAAACCTGTTTAACATCTCGCGGAACGATGGTGTGATCTACGCCTACCCTCGGCTAGACGTTGGGGACTATCGCGTGAACGTCACCGTGTCCGACGGCAAGTTTTCCTCCTTCACGATCGTGAAGGTAGCGGTTGAGCTGATCAACGAGGAGATGCTAACGAGCGCGATCGTCATCCGCTTCCTCAAGGTGTCACCAGAAGCGTTCGTGTTGAGCCACCGCAAAGGCTTCATCCGCTCGGTGCGGAACGCAATTGGGTGCAAGATCAAGGACATCATCATCATCTCGGTGCAGCCGTCGAACGATGACGACCTTAACTTGATACAGCACCGCGTCCGGCGAGATCTAGCGAACGTAACGGGTGTGGAAAGATTTAGACGTAGTGCAAACCGTGATCTGGACGTGCTGTTCACCGTCCGCAAGAGCCAAACGGGTGGGTTCTACTCCGCACACGAGATCCGTCGAGTGATCGACGAGAATCTGGAGGAGATAGAGGACGCAACGAAGCTGCAGATCGACGAGGTGGTCAAGTCGAAGTGTCTGCCAAACTATTGCATCCACGGCGAGTGTGAGGATAGGATAGTGCTGGACGCGAAGCTGATACACCCGGTGTCGACGGACGTGACGAGCTTTGTGTCGGCACGGCATGCCCACCGGATGGAGTGTGCCTGCCGGGAGGGTTACGGTGGGGACAAGTGTCAGCACGCGGTAAATGAGTGCTCGAAGGCACCCTGTCCACCGTACAAAACGTGCATCCCGGACTCTTCCGACCAGGGGTATCACTGTACGTGCCGGGAAGGGTTCGCCGGGCCGAAGTGCGATCGGGACATTACGCTGTGCAACGACGAGACGTGCTACGTGCCGAGGAATCCGGTTTCGTTCAGCGGTAAGAGCTATGCACATTACCGTATCGAGAAGGAGATTGCGAGGAAAAATCTGGAAGATCAGTTGGTGTTGAGCTTGCGGTTGAGGACGGTCCAGCCGACCGGGAATATTATGTACTCGGCGGGCAAGGTGGACTTTAACATCCTGGAGATCATGAACGGGATGATCCAGTACCGGTTCGACCTTGGGTCGGGCGAGGGCCTGGTGAGTGTGTCGAGCATCTTCGTGTCGGACGGGTTGTGGCACGAGGTGCGTCTGGAGCGGGAAGGCAACAGTGCGAAGCTGCTGGTCGATGGCAAGCACGTCGCCCAGGGCAATGCGCCCGGCGTGAACGGTGTGCTGAACCTGCAGTCCGATGACATCTTTTTCGGGGCCGAGGTGAAGCAGCACCCCACCGTGCTGGGCTTCCAGGATGTGCAGCGTGGTTTCGTCGGGTGTATGGACGACATACGCCTGTCGAAGATACCGGTGCCACTGCATATGAAGGGTGCCAGCTCAGTCGCTAGCCTGCGTCAGTTTGCGAATGTGGAGTTTAGCTGCGATGCGGCGTCGGTGCTCGTGCCTCTTGGGGTTTGCGGCACGCAGCCCTGTTGGAACGGGGGCACCTGCAAGGACATTGGAGGAGGTAACTTTGAGTGTCTGTGCCACTCGCGCTTCAAGGGCCCGTACTGCAAGGAAGACCAGAACCCGTGCGCCTCCTCTCCGTGCCTGTACGGTGGAAAGTGCTCGAAGGTGGGCTTCGGTAACTACACCTGCGACTGTCCGGCGCGCATGTCGGGCAAGCGGTGTGACTACGGTCGCTTCTGCACTCCGAACCCCTGCCGTAATGGCGGTGTCTGCGAGGAAGGTGATGAGGGTCCGCTGTGCATGTGCCACGGCTATACGGGAACGTTCTGCGAGATGGACATCGATGAATGCGAGAAGCAGCCGTGCGGCAGTGGAGCGACCTGCATCAATGAGGCGGGCAGCTTCCGGTGCATCTGTCCGCCGGAGATGACGGGTGCGAGCTGTGGTGATCCGCTTAATACGAACGCACTCACCATCGCGCTGAAGAACGTGTCGTCGGAGATGTTCTTCGTGGCGGTCGGGATCGTCATCTTATTGCTGCTGGTGGTGATTGTTTGGGGCGTTGCATGCGTGTGTCGCAAGCAGCGCCGGACGAGCCGCCACGAGAAGATTAACAACGAGTCCAGCAAGGGTATCGTGCTGAATCCGGTGTCGGAGACGTCCGGCTACAAGCGCGGCTCGAAGATGAGCAACCTCGAGATACAGCGCGACCAGCGGCCGGTTTCGTACACCCCGAGCAGCAACAACGCGGCGGACCATCTGTACAACTGCAACGCGATGCTGCAGTACAACAATCTCGACACGCTGCGCAGCTACGGGTCGGCCGGCGACGAACTGGAAAACGTACCGCCCGAGTACCGGAAGGGAACGGTGCCCTGCACGCAGCAGATGGTCAACCTGAACAGTGGCGGCGCGAACGCCAACTCCTCCGACACCGAGTCACTGCACAAGCAGAAGTGGACGGAACAGATCCAGCTGCAAACGTTCACCGACAAGATCAACAACGATCTGAAGCGGCTCGCGCAGGGCGGATCACCCGATCCGCTGCTCCAACAGCAGCAGCAGCAGCAGCAGCAGCAACATCCTCAGCAGCTCCAGCAGCCTGCGCCCCATCCCAGTGCGCACTTGCGCGTGTCCCCGATGCATCTAAAGCCGGCCCAGATGGGCGTACTGCCCGGTCGGCTGCTCAACACCCAGCACTCGCCCACGATGCTGATGCCCCCGCACAGCTTCGAGGACGGGCCGGCACACCACGGCAGTACCGCCGCCTACCACTGGGACTGCTCTGACTGGGTCGGCCGGGGTCACCATCCGCTGCCGAACATCACCGAGGTGCCGGGCAGCGAGGTACCCGACTCGTCCAGCTTCCACAGCAACGAGAGCAATGAATCGCACCCGAAAACGAGTCTGCTGCCGCCGAGTAAGTAGTGCGAGTACATCTTTTCCTGGGAGACACATTCTAATACGCTTGTGCGGGTTGACTTTTACAGTTCTGGGACCGGTGGACTCGACGCGAGACATCGAGACGCTGAACGAGGACAACGAGTCGGAGTACGTGGACGATTCGGAGTGTGACCAGAGTGAGCAGCCGCTTTCGTTGGGCTTCGAGCAGAACTCCTCCATATCCTGCCTGAACCCGCTCGACAGTGGCAGTGAAGACTATAGATTTAACACAGGTAGGTGAAGGGGGCCTTGATGATAATTAATGGTTTGAATGGTGTCAACCAGCTGTAGATTTGTAGTAGAGCTTCGTAGCAAATTGACGCACAATAGACGAAGGATGGAAAATTTGTGAATTTGATCCAACATTTGACGGCATAGTCTGTTCTATACCTGTCCTAGAAAAAGTCTAGATTTTCCTCAACATTGCTCTGATGGGTTGAGGGCTGATCAGTTTATAGACATCTTTATAGTAAAAAATATGAGAGACTCCTGTATAGGAGCATTCCCGTTGTGGCAGAGGTTTTTCGAGTACAATTCTTTAAGAGAGAATTGTAAAGCCCATGTATGAAAGAATTATCTGGAGATTTTTTGGAACAAATAAATCTTTAAAACATCGTTTCTTCGGCAGCTAGAATAGATCGTTAAACTTTTCATAATTCACCTACTTTAATAAGTTTGGTGCACTCCGACTGTTTGAGCTGTTAAACCAGCACGATTCATCACTTGCTAGAGGAGTCAAGGTTCGCTGCGAGAGATTCATATTTGTATTCTATCATCTACATCGAGCGAATAAGTCTCATTTCTTACTTACTTATCGGTACTTCATACTAACTCATTACTAGTCTACAAACGCTCTACTTAATACCTAAAATGCAAAACTCCTTATAAGAGAAATATTCATAGGAAGAAAAATGAGGTCCATTGTACTGTCTCTTATCCAGGTTTCACTTTAATTGAACTTGCTTAGAAAGACCATGAAACCAGAGATGTACCGACGAACACCGTCTTAAACGGTAGTAATAATAGGATCGTGCAAGAAAATATGTTTCTTTTAAATCTTTTTTACTAACCCGCAACACAATCCTCTTATTAACCCCTTTTTTCCTGGAATGCTACAGTGCCTTTAAAAGTTAATACACGTAAGTTGTCTTGCAAACCCCCCAAACAATATGCCGTGCCAATTTGCTTTTTTCGTGCCATTGAAACCATATATTAACTTTTTGCTTTTCCATTTTCTTTTCCATTCCAATCCCGCAGCTGATAGTTATCTGCGTCATCCGAACAGTTACTTGCCGAAGTATAACATACAGAGCGAAACGGAGGGCGAAAATGTGCCACTGACGGGGCGGAAGCCGATGAACGGGCTCGAGGTGGGCCGGCACCAGCTGGTCGAGTCGGACGACGACGACGACGTCGAGTCGTACGGGTTCCCGCAAGCGCGCCGGAACCGTCGCGAACCCAGTGATATCGATTTAGTTTTAAAAACTGGTACGTCTACCACCTTCCATTTCTTTTCACGTCAATATCGGGGAATTTCTTGATGATTTAAATTTTTCTTTCTTGCTCTCTTCTCCTCCAAACTCTGTTCTAAAGACGAAGGTAGCTCTCTGCTAAGCCATTCCCGCACGCTGAACAGCTCCAACCACTCGAACAGCGATCTCTCCACCCAGCTGTGCGAGATCGACGACTCCGAGTACGAGGAGAGCAGCCATCCCCAACCACAGCAGCACCAGCATCCGGCCCACCACCATCATCACCATCATCACCAGCATCATCATCAGCAGCAACCGCCGTCGGCGGCGAACGTGTCCGGCGGGTCGTCCGCTTCGACCGGCGCCGGCAGCACGACGCCCAGCGCAACTGCCAAACCGAGGCAGCAGAAGGTCAAGTGGAGCAACGTCGTCCAGCAGACGGAAGTTTGACAGCGGCAGCTAAACGACGGCAGCGACGGCAGCAGCACCCGCCACCAGATGGCGCTAACAGATAAGACTTACTTTACTACTTTTACTACTACCCTCATCACTACTTTTAACGCGCTCGTGCGGTGCGGCCGGTGCAGCGCCCTATTCCACGCCGCGGTGGTGCGATCGTTCCGGAAGTCACAGCCACCACCATTCCACCCGCGCCACCGGTTCTTTGTGGTGGGATTAATTTATTTAATTTAACTACAGCGTTTTGCTTTCCCAGCACTCCGGAGCAGGAGTCGTTCGAGGTGCCGATTTTTAGTGTGGCATGCCATTCGTCCTTAGTAGTAGCCACAGCATTGTTTACGCGTGTTTCTTTCATAGTTTAATTGCTAAAGTGCGTAGCTAAATAGTGAACGGGAAGCCGTTTAGCTAGACGAAGGCGAGAGCGAGGGAAGCATCACTAACCCCAATCATCTTCCATCAAACCGGCTAATCGTGTGTTTTGTGGAACGAAAGGAGCGCAGTGGACGATTTCATCCAAAATCAATGCACTGAAGGACTGAAAGATATTCTCAAAACGATAGTTGCTTTGTTTTTCTACATCCTCAAGCCTCAATCGAACGGAACGGGGCAAGCATTAATTTAAGATCAATTTGCACCGATTCTTTTTCACGATAGACACCATAAAGAAAACCACCCCCCCCCCCCCTAAGAAGTACACCACTCGGGATAGTAACACCTTCCATTAGGAGCAAGTTCGTTAAGGGATTACCAGTTCAGTATTTCTATTGCGTGTGAGTGCGAGTTCGGTATCAACCGGAGTATCCTTTGCTATTAAGCGTATTTTACGCTCCTTCTCCTGGAAGGCTTGCTCGCCGATCGGTTTTGTAGGCTGCAAGCCGAATGCCATTAATGGATTTCCGTTTTAAGTATGTATAGGTTCTTAAGATCGACACCTTCACCTGGAACATCGCAATGAACAAACGTACCATTTTATCTTCTAAACATTTATTTTTTTTTATTTTTATCCTTCAACTAATTCATCCGTAGTTGATGCAACCATTATACCTATGTGTCGATTCCAATGTTGTAACTAAATATTCCACAACCAGGTTGAACGGAAGGGAGCTCTCAGAACAGACACACACACACACAAAACGCTCCATTTGCAATAGACTCAGCGTTTTTGATTTCGTTCCATTTAGTGTAACAAGTGCATTTTATTGAGAAGAACAAGCGTAAACCATCCTGTCCTGTTGGGGAACAATTTTGAATTAATCTTTTATATCCTTGTACTTGCCGCCGTTTTTTTAACTATTAACCCTACGTTAGTGTAATTAATCCTTTCTAGTAAGCAGTAAGATCCCATCATTCTACAATGATTTCATCTCGTACTGGATTGGGTTTTTGTAGCGAATTTGAGTACGTGACCGTTCTACGGCAGCATGACCCTACCCCTTCAAGCTCACTACTTCAATGCCCCTGTCTGAAGTTGTGAGCTACCCGCTCCGGAAGAGCGTTCGAGTCAAGGGGCATAAGGGGTTACAAGTAAATGCTATAAACGAAAGCAAACGAAGAAAGTATAACTTAGCAAACCTTAGCAGTCCTTAGAAAAAATATTAAAATGGAAAGAGAGAACGAAAAAAAAAAGATGAACAAAAACTAACTAAACAATCGACATAATGAGAAGCAAGTTGGTGGAAAGGTGGAAGCAACTGTATCATAGGAGAAAGCAAAACAAACACTCAAATAAGAAAACAAAGCGGGAGACGGCGGTGCTGACAGGAGAAACTCCCCCCTTATCGCGTAGTAAACATTTAGGAGGTAAAACCGGAGCTGGGCGAATCTTAAGTTTTACGTTTCGGGAACAAAATTCGAAATCGCACAATACACACACACACACAAAACCAACGGACGGACGGGACGTGGTGGTGTGTTTGTGTGTTGTGTAGTGTGTAGTGTAGAAGGAACACTCTCCAAACCCGTTTCTCGCTAGCCCGAAAGCGGTAAACAACTATATCAAAAGTATTAGGGTAAAACTAGAACAAAACAAAACAGAGAGAAAGAACAATAGATAAAGCAAAGGAATGAAGAAAAAACATGAAATGCTATACAACTGCGCTCGTACAAAGCTGGACTGGGACAAAGTGGACGAGTGAGCAAAACGGAATCGTTGGGAGGAAAATTTAGGAAGGGAAGTAAAGTAACTAGACTATCACATTTTATGCAGGCGAGAAGAGTGAACAAAATGGTGCATTAGTTATTTTACTTTTTTCAATTCAATTCCTTTCTACATTCTTGCACAAAAATTGCAGCAGAGTTTTCCATTTAAAATAACATCAATTTAATTTGGATATGTTTTCTCATGTAAGATTCTAAGTTCAATTCAATTAAAAGAATCCTTTCACAGTTAAAAAATAAATTCAGCAATAGAGAGAGTAAAACTATGTATAAAAGGAAAAAGCAGCATCAGTAGATATCTAACAGCTTGGACCACGAGGAAGCAGTTGATGTACGAGCGAATAGTTTCATTTCATGAGGTGAAAATACAAAAAAAAAGAACAAAATGGCATATTTATATATAGTAGCCGCGCAGTGTATCTCCTCTCTGTACTGATCAAACCAACACTGTGCGTAACAGAGTATGGACACACACATGCCGTAGCAGTACATGGTTGGTGTGCGTGAGCGAGGCGATAAATAAATTTCTGAGATAACTATTTTTAAACTGGTGTGTTAGTATGTGTTCCTAGTTTCCAGAATTTGCATCCGATAATTGCTTTGTCTTCTTACTACCTACAACATCCATCCATCCTATTTGGCTTATATATACGAATTAGACAAGGGAAAGCGATCGATAGTGTGTTTAACAGGAGAACATCCATTTGCGGAGGTAACTCTCTTATCAGAAGGAAACATCCTGCTTACTCTCTCGCTCGTGTACTAACCGATCGAAACAGATATGTGATCGATAGTGTGCGTGTCCCTGATCGAGAGAGATGAATCGTAGTTTCTCTCCTTTCTTT
>KB671647.1:0-25728 GCA_000349105.1 Anopheles epiroticus
TAATGGCGCAAAAATATTAACTCCTTCATACCAACTCAATCGCGTTTGACATCATGCAACATCGTGGGAGGCCAAAATGGCGAGCTGCCATATTAATAGTAGTATTTAAGAGACCTCATTACTAAACAGAACTTCGACCGAACCCTTTAAGGCAGTGATTCCCAAAGTGGTCCCTACCGCCCACCAATGGGCGCTGGTAAAAAATGAGTGGGCTATGGGAGTCAAATGGAAGCATTATGTCGCTGCAAAAATAGTTTAAAATGGGCGTTACAATCAATAACGGCTGAAAAGTGGGCGCTGAGTGAAAAAAGTTTGGGAACCACTGCTTTAGGGCACCTCGAGTTTTGGTGTATACAGTAGGTTTCCTAAGTTACACGTTTCTCGAGTTACGCGGAAATTTCACAGCTCCACGAGTAAATTGTACTGATTTGGCAAATAAATTGTCAAATGGAAATTAATTTAAATTTTTGGCTAAGTTTTGAAATAAAGAAAATAGCCAATTACAGAGATATTCTGACCAAATCTATTGAAATAAATTATGAACGAGCCGGAAATATTTTTTACTCAACAGAAATACAAATTATACGATTATGGCATTTTTTGCTGTAATTCGTTAGATTCGACTTATGCGGAAATTCGAATTGCGCGGTTATCTGAAGAAAGCATAATTCGTCTAACTCGGGAATATACTGTATCGAAATTCCATTGAAAGATCGTTTATAGTTTGTTTCGGAGAACTGATTTTGCACAAGTGTTTGTAACAAAATTATGTGGTTGGCTGTGGCTAAAAACAAAATCAATTATACACAAAACAAAAAAAAAATAAATTTGTAGAAATTTGTTGTATATACTAAATATTCATGAAGGATATTAAAATTCTTTTAATGACTGAAGAGTTGATTGTAACAAAACAACTAACTTGATTAAATATATAATAAATAAATACACGAATATTTCATGAACGAAACATGTTGATTTCTTCTTGAGTGACACAACAACCCTTGTACGAGTAAAGGCCTACAAGAGCGTTACATAATGTACTTAGACGCCATCCATCAATTACGTAACGCTGAAATATCGGTTTTTCGACCATCTTCCCCCTAGTGTAACGAAACAGTTTGGCTAACCGCTTCCCCTACTAATAGCGTATCGATCGCATTGAGATACTGACAGATACCCAACTTTATCTCATATTCTCACCTTACGGTACAAAATTTTAGCGCCCCCTCCACTATGTAACAAATCGTAACGTTTTAGCTATCCCTCCCTCTTTAAAACTTAAGTAAAATCCTTAGGATTTTTCCGTGAGTGTGGAATGAGGCGCGAATGGAATTCGAACTACGTTGAACCTTTTTACAGGCCTACGCGGTTAACACTTAGACCACCGAGCCGGACCAAAGGTCTGTCGATGCGGTTCATTACTTACAAAAAAAATAAAATAAAATAAAATGTTTAGAATAACGAAGAAACATTATTCATAGAGACTTTATAGAAATACGTTTAGTTCTCTCTTTTTTGCATCATCAATCGTTTGTCGGTCAAGGCTTGTGTAAGGCACTTAATGACTGTGCTATCTGTGATAGATTGGTGTACCGACGATAGTAGCACAATCAATCCTGCAAAGGAAGTTTCCGTTCGAGCAGAAATTGACTCCATGACGGGAGTTCTGTGAGAATAAACCAACTAAGTTATTTAAGCAATAACATCATCACGATGCAAAAGCAATATTTTGCTTAATGTTCCATAACACAAAAACGATAGATTAATCGGAACCTAAAGTGAAATAGGTACCGCGCGGTCACACGAGACCATCAATCACCATACGTCGGTTCGATACAGATACTCCCACATGTACCGAAACGTGTGACGCGAAACATTATTTTTGTCTGAACTCGGATCCATTATCAGGTCTTCCCTCATAAGGGGGTAACAAAACACCTCGAAGACAAACGTGGTCGCTTCAAACTGGTTATCTCCCGTGAAATTTACTGGAGGAAAATAAGTTGCGGTATGATTATGCTTGCGGGGAAGATTCAATAGCCGAATTACGTGCTTCCGCACTGCCGCCATACGCGAGGAAGTGTATGTGTTGCCAATCGGTTCCATAATTTCCACCGCATGCCACATTTTCTTACTGGTTGGATCGCTTGCTTATCGATTGTACGTCACTTTGTTCCGACGGCTGATTAAAATGGCATGGGGTTTCGGACAGTATTGACCCACCGTTTTATAACTCATCACCGTCACCCGGCAATCGTCAAGGGTGATAATTGTATTACTCGTCTCGTTTCCGCCGCGCTTCACGTGAAAGCTGATAAGCGAGTAGCCACTAAGTTCGTAAGGTAAAATACTGAGATTCTTCAAGCATTCCGTGATCGTTGGAACTTCTGGAGGAGTAGGAACTGGAAAAGAGAGTTGATTTGAATAGGTAAAATGGAAACAAATCATTCCGGCTTTCCATTTTACATGGCTTAAGCTCATTACTGGCTGCGTGTTGTAACGTTGCACCATTCTAGACAATCAGATCAAGTCAGTCGTAGAGAAGTGGTTTAGTGGACGCCACCCTCTTCGTTAGGTTACAAAATAATTGAAAAGAATTGGCACATCGGTGAAGTGGCTAAGTGCATTCGCATCGTTAATCCTTTAAAAAAAACTGGCGTGCGGCACACATTCGATACGATTGGTTGCAGAAGTTTTCAAGTGGACATTCTGATTGGATTTCACAATCTTTATCAGCTACCAGCAGCCTCTGCAAAGGAGGCGTATGACTACTTCAGACACTGCTACCGAGACATTGGCAACGCGACAGACGCTAGTAGTATACAGTGTGGTGCGATTGTTACCAAAAACATCAACACTACGATGGCTGGAACATAAATCACAGCAAGCTCCGTCCTTGCATGTCGACGACGATTTGTTGCATTCTGGAGTCGTGTATGGATTCCGTTCCTTTCTTCCCTGTGTGTGCTGTTGGAAACATTGATATCAGAGTTATCAGTGGTGTAGGATTAATCGTTCGTCATTTGACGATAACGGCTGTGTTAGGTCAATATCATTTGCTGCGGATTTTTTCGGTTTGTAGTAAGAAAGGTTCGCCAGATCTGTTCGTGTGCTGGGTAACAGATAACGGTGCGCCATTTACCACCTGCCCCATCGTACCGGCGAATTACCAACGAAGAGGGTGGCTTACTTCACGGTGAGGTGTATTTTTATGTAGCTGCAGGCGGTATCGATTCGCGAGCCCGTTCTTCGTCAGTCATTCAGTCAGTCAGTCAGTCAGTCAGAAGAATCCGTCCACTGCGATACGAAAAACGACCGGGGGCACGTTAAAACCATTCGTCCGCACTTACGAGAGATGGCTCTAGGTAACGCCCAGTACCTGCTGACTACGGCATTGCTTCTCTGTACCGTCGGCTACGCAAAGTCCTCCAACGAGAATAGCAAATTCTTGGTGAATAGTAGACTGGAAGTTAATGTAAAGGTAAGGTGTTTAGTGTAGAATTTTGCACGCATTTATTTAATATGTTTGTGCTTCTATCCGTATGTGCTTAACAGTCTTTACTGAGCGAAATTTGTGGAACCAATTCATCCTTGCTCAGCATTGGTGTGAAATCTCTCAGCAACGAGTATAGCGATCGCACGGTTGAGAACCTCTGTGGCAATGAAACTACCGAAGTGTTGCTATGGATACCGGCAGGAAATTTTGGCAATCTGGCTGATTTAGAATTGTCCAGCCGATACCTGGGCAAAGGTGCTGGTGACGAAGATTTTGCCGAATACTGCAGTTATGACGTAACGACAAAATCCTGTACTACTGATAGCGGTACTGTGGTAAGTGTGTGTGTGTGTGTGTGCGTGTGTAATGTGGAGACATATCACGTCCATCTTTAGTACTCGAAGTATATAAATCAATCATATTAATCGATTTTTTCACTTTAACTGATCCAAAAAGGAAGGTTCAATTCTACTACTTGCTGAAAAGTTTCCGGAACGCTACGAACTTCGTGATCTAGTGTACAAAAAGTGGAGGAACTCCACCCATCTCGGTACACCGATTCTGGCGTATGGAACATTGAAGAACCGAGAGCCAGCGTACAAGTACGTTGATCAGGATATTTCTTATCTGGCGGATACACGCATCGAGTACGTCCTGCCGTCAACCGTGACGCACGGAATTCCTCTGTCGGTGTACCGTGGTAAAACGGAATCCTACAAGCTGGTAGCGGGCGAAACGTATTACAGCAGAGCTTTTAAGGTAGGTTAGCACAGTGTGCCTGATAATGTGCACGATAGATATGTGTACATGTATTTGTCACATGCTTCTTCGACACGTTTATCTCCTTATCTGCGAGGGATGTTCCACGAAAGGTGGTAAAATGTTGAAGGTTTTACTACAGGCTAACGAATCGTAATGGGATAGATAATATCGAATTTGATTTTTCGACAGGCAATGGAAAAGTTTGGACCATTTTGTGTTGAAAATTCGCTTTTAAAAAACGGGAATAATAGAATTGGGACAAAACCAACCGAATGATGTTTAAAAAACATATTTAACATTTAAAAAGAATTTGCTTGGCTTGGTTCACAATACGGCCTGGCCGACACTACGGAAATAAAAAAAAGAATTTGCTTGGCTCGGTTATTAACGCATGCATTTTTTTCGTTGCAGACTATTAACGCTATCCGCTACATGAGCCCTTACTCTACGATTAACGTAACTGTCGTCGGTTCGGAAGGTCGAGACTATCGTGAGTTTCGCGCCAAGCTAGTTACCGTGTACACCGACGAGGAAGGTTACGGATGGTCTAAATCACTGTCCTCGATTGAAGCTGCGGTACGATAGTCGAGTGTGCGATCCTAATCGGACTACAAAAACTGAAGCAAGCCTATTTTCCAATCCTTCTTATTCTTAGGTCATTGAAACCAAGCTTGCCGAGACGCACGTGGAATATGCACTGCCGGTAAACCTATACGACACGCAACCACCGCTACTATCGCCAAATGTTCCTACCCTGAACGCAGGAAACGGAATTGTGGACAAAGGTCAGCTACCATCCAAGGGAGTTGTAGCAAAGCCAGAAAACATTCACATTCACATTAGTGAGCTAGAGTTTGGACAGGCATATCCCGGGTTCCGTAACGTGGCCATCGGTGCTGCCATTTTGTTCTTCTCCGTCTTGGGCATAGCGATCATCGATATCATTAGGCGGGTTATCGCTAACCGTCGCGCTAAACGGTTGCACCTCGGCAAGTACAGTCGGACGTAACGCATCGATTAATAGTGCACGCATTTGCGGGCTACAGCCGAATCACATCAATCATTGCCGAGTGTTAGGATTATTGTAAAATCTTCGTAGTGCGTTACGCATTTTATTAGCACATTCTTTGCAACATTCACAAGTATTAGTAAGTAGTTTACCAAACTGTTTTCTGTGACTCGCCGAGTGTATTAAACGTTGGAATAAAACAATAAAATTATTTAACTACGCTCTCCTCGAATTTGAACCGGCGGTTAACCTACCCAACGGTTGATGGTTATTTGCTGAGCGGTTGATAAAAGCCCTTCCGTACCCAGGACAGACCAGATGACGGCGGTGTGGTCACCTCTGCTGATTTGTTTTCTTTCATAGACGCCAGCACTGGCCCGTGGACGTCTGGGTTGAAACGGTCGAAGCATATGTAGAACCGATCCGGTTGAGCTGGGAGATCATACAGCTTCTGCTGACTTTCGTCCACACATTGCTCCACGCGTAGTTGAAATTCCGCTCGATTCTCCACCAGCAATCGATACGCGTCGCTGTTAGCCACGTGCTCTGACTGCAGTGTGTGATCGTCTAGGTTTTGGAGAACAAACTGTAGAAATTTCAACAGCTGCCATATACGGCTATCTCCAGATTGCCACTTGGTAAAAGCGTCGGATGTATTGAGCACTCCATCGCTGGGATTAATCATTGGATGGAACACGTCACTTTGGAAAGTTACAACCTACAATTTGTGTTATGGAGCAAGAAAAGTAAAATAACCCATTCGGTTGTGGTAAGGTTAGTGGTGACTCACCGGAACAGCATCATCGTTGGGGAATCGATTTGAAAGGGTTATTGTGAATCGAAACACACCATCTTTGTACATTCCACTGCGCACAAAAATAACGCCAAACCAGACTGAAACAATTGATGACGAGTAAAATAAAGTAAAAAAAGCAGTCGATTGACTAGTCGTAAATGATAACACACGGATGTTGTTGCTACTTACGGAAGGGATTCTCGTAGGATGGCGTTACGTAAATACCTCCAAGATCTTCACTCTGTAACCGTTCGCTGGAAAACAAGGCGTCATAATAAAGATTATACGACCACTGATCACACAACGCAACTAAATTTAAAACTTACTATTCGGCTAGAATTTTGTACTCTTGCAGAACTGATTCTAATATCCCATCGTTTGCGTCGAGAGTCATCGCGCTGGTGATGATTGTGGGTGTGCCCTGTGTTATCTAAAATCCCAATCAGGTGTAACGAACACTTGATTAATACATTCACGTTTAGTTTGTACTTTCGTTGCTTTTGCTAGTGCAGTAAACTCCCATTGTACTATGCTAGATAATCATGATAAAATTTTGGGAGTCAAATGTATCGTTATTAAAATTACAATCAAAACAAACATACAGCTCTTTGACAGTAATGCGGAGTTTGACGTTTCTATAGCCAAAAATAGCAAAGTTTTCACACATACGCATACAACATTTACATTACTCTTGTAAATTGAATAGCTCTAGTTTATCGCGTGGATGACAATGCATGAAAATATTTTATTGAGACTCTGTAAATAGAAGATGAAAAATTAAATCTACTTTTGTGCAGTAATAGAGTTTTAAATTTTATTTGAACTAAAACATTTGCTTTTCCAACATTAACATATACAAAAACATCACTACGTCCTGGCCGTCTCCACGGAATAAAAAAAATCAACCAAAAGATAAATACTCTTCCGTCAAAATCTCGTTGGTTGACTCATAGCATTTTTATGATGACGCATAGTTCATATGACCTAACCGTGAAGAAGAAGACTCATAGCATCGTGTGCAGGTCGCACGCATCATTGCGCTCTCCGAAATTGTGGTAATAGACTGCTTACTGTAACTATAATTAATTACAAAAAGTTTTGCACATTCGAGAAAAGGGAAACAACGATTGTGCCATATTTACTGCACCAAACTCAACCGAAGCCCCTACTTACACTTCATCAGTCGCCGCAATGCAGGCAAGTTGACAAAACACAGACCATTTATGGTAGTAATGTTACAGGGCACAGTTATACATTGAATGTTCATTGACCTCGTTTTTGCCTTGGTTGATATTGTTTTAGGATCCCAACGAAGATACCGAGTGGAATGATATTCTGCGGGCTAAGGGCATCATACCTCCGAAGCCTAAGGAGAAAGAAATTACTGAGGATGAGATTATTGGCATGATCGAAAGCACCATAGCCGAGAAGCAGAATGGCAAAGACTTTTCGCAGCTCGATCTGGACGAGCTAGATGAATTGGAGGATTCGGAGGACGAAGCCGTGCTGCAGCAGTATCGGCAGAAACGTATCGCGGAAATGCAAGCGGCCGCCAGCAAAGCACGCTTCGGGACGGTGCGTGAAATTTCGGGTCAGGATTACGTTGAGGAAGTGACAAAGGCCGGTGAAGGCATCTACGTTGTGCTGCACTTATACAGCCGCGGCGTTCCATTCTGTGCGCTAATCAACCAACACTTGACGCAGCTGGCTGCGGCTTTCCCTATGACCAAGTTTGTGCGTGCAATCGCTACCACGTGCATCGCCAACTATCCGGAGCGCAACGTACCGACCATATTCGTGTACTACGAGGGCCAGCTGAAAAAACAGTTTATTGGTGCAGTCGAGCTTGGTGGGCCGAATCTTACGTGCGATGAGCTGGAGTACATGCTCGGACAAGCCAAAGCAATTGAGACCAGCATCAAGGAGGATCCACGGGAATCGAAAAAGATCAAGGACAAAATGTTTGCAGAACTGTCGGATAACAACGATTGGTAGGAGGGAACGAATGGTCGTCTTCGATGATGTCGGCATTTTTCTACAAAATCTAATAAAACCTTGAGTTATTTATTGAAAATATCATGGTCTACGAGATTAATATTGCGAAGAACAAATCTCACGAGAGAATCTTTGAACCCAAATCCCAATCTTAATCCATCTTTTTATCACGGTAATCTCTTCTTGGGTGGCACAACAACCCAGTAGGGTCAAGGTCTAACCAGAGCAATAATGTGCTTTGGCTCTTTCTGTGACTTAGTGTACCCATCTATATCAAGATTGTTAATCCTGCGCGTTTGGAGTGTTGTGATTTAGTGTACCCATAGCAGTATAGTCAATCTGCACAATCAGTTCCAAATCTGAGCGACAAACTTTAAATCTGTTTCTATGCCACTTAAAAATGAACAACTCAACGGAAATTTGCTATTTACCTATTAGGTAAATATGATCTTCGAATACAGATATCTGAAAGACGTAGTAATCGGCATGGTATACGAAATATTCACTATTTTTTAATAATCAATTGTTGTAGACCGTTGATAACGAGTAATTAATCGGAAATTTACAAGTTATCGCAAACAAAATGAGTCTTTCACACACAGTTAGCTGAAGCAACAATTAAGCATTAGAAGACATACAAAGAAACATACTACTCCAGTCCCTTCAACGCAAATTAGGTTTCTCCTCCAAAAATGTATACATCAAGTCAGGTTACTTAACAAAATACCAGTTACCATCAGTTTTTATTCATGAGTGTGTTTCATTTATGCAATCTCCAATCTATTCTCATTCTAAATACCGATTTCGTGCATTTACATTAAAAATGCGTACGCCAATGAACATGCTCTGTTATCGTTGTTAATTGTATCCTTTTTTGTCGCTTAAATCCTCCCCTTCAATCGCAAAAGTGTTGTTTCCTACCAACATGTTACTGTATTACTTGTTTGTTCTGGAGAGGAATCGCGCACATATTCGTGGCTCCTGGCACCGCTATGTTTGCTCTCGCTAGCCTTGCTTTAAAACACGCGCGTTACAACATCGCGCTCACTTCCACCACAGCTTGTCTGAACATTCAACTAACATTCGTGCCTCAAAATGCGAAGAAATATGCCTTTGCCAAATGCCATTCTGCATAACATTCCCGTGAACTATTCATTACGGATTACAAGTACAGTACCAATTAATAGATATATTTATCAATAGTGCAGCAAAATCGAGGGGGAGTTGGGAGCGTACGTAATCATAACTTGTAAATTAAAAAGTATACAATTTACATAAATGCTAGACGCGCTCTATATATTTTCAACAGTAGAGTGAGGCTAACGGGTTCAAACGCAATATTTATAAACATAGCATCAAAAATTACTTAAAATCATCACCAAAGGAAACACTGAGAACGCAATCGTTTGATACCATATCTCTGGTTTTAGAACGCTCGTTTACTATATTAATTTTTGTTATGAAAAATTAACTGCCGGTTGAACTGACCGGCAGCAACAAAACCAAAAAGAAACTTGACATGATAAATGAAGAGCGAGTACAAGAACACACGCCATTCTTCACCGAAATACACTTCGCTCGTCCCAGCTCCCTCGTATGCTACTACTCCCACGATCAACCCATTCGCGCACAAGATTACGCTGGAAATACGCTTTGGAGCATTTTTAACTTTGAAATTTGTTGCATGTCTGAATAATAGACGTTTTTCGTACCGGCACTGTTTCGGGTGTCGGTATAGCCTCGCCGGTCGGGACTTTGTTCGCAAACACCTGCTTCACGCCACCCCCCTTCTGTTTGGCCATCTGATAATCGCCAGAGTCGAAGTACTTTTGACCTTTTTGAAGCCGCTTTTGCAGGAACGCCGAGTGGCCACCCAATCCACGCGGTCCACCCATACCAACGTTAGCGCCGTATTTGGCCTTCATCTTTTCCTCCTCCTGCTTTTCCAGCTCACTGACGGACTGTTGCTGTTCCTGTAGAGTCTGTTGTGGATAATGCTAGCATTAGTCTGGATACTAACGTTACATAGTAACACTTATACTTACTTCCTCGGACTGCTGGTCTTCTGCTACCTCAGCAATTGCTGTTTGTTGCTGTTCTGTGCTTTCTTCGGAGCTCATTGTTGCGTGATGGATGTTTATAAGTTCGATAACAGGACTATTATCCTTATATGAAGATTGCTAAAAAGGTAAACATATGCATTATTGTACTGAACATGGAAAACTGCACACATCGTTCGCTTTCCAACACACACACACACACAAATACTCAGACACTAACACACATATGTATAAATATATTAATTCATTGAAGGGGAATAGAATTTACTTTGGAAAGAAGAGAGCAAAACATGGAACTTGTTTAAACATGTTCATGTTGTGCCACCGCACTGAATGCTTCCATCCAACGCTGAAGGGCATTGGAAATGGATATCCTTGGAACGGCTGGCTTCACGTCAATGTTGAAAGCTTCACAATTAGCCGTGTCAGAAGTATACGCAGGCAATCGATGGGCAGTATAATCATTATATTATCACTAAACGAGTTATTCAGTATAATATATGAAAGAGGGAGATTTAACGATTGGATTGTTAAATTTTGATATTCATCAATGCAGAATATTTATTAGCAAAAACACTGATATATTTTGGAACATTCCAATATTGTATTCAATAAGAATTTCCTGAAATTTCCGATATTTTGAGACATTCTTACATCTTTTAGCACTAATTATTCGATAACAATTCAATCAACCAGACCAACAAATAAGAGACTCTAAATAAAAGATTGAATCAAACGACAAAACTGCTTCGGACGTCAGCTTCTATATCCTTCAACTTGTCACAATTGCACTGGAAGACATGCAGGATACAAGCGAAACGGCAATGGACGACACCACCAACGATATGGATGCCGTACTGTAAGCTTGTTTTCTTCCCTTTACCACTGGATGTGAATTATTTACAGAGCACACAACTTACATTTCGATTTCGTATTTACACCGCAAAACAGGCTCTTTCCACGCCAACTTTGTTTATCATACACAGGGCAAAAAGCAAACTGTGCGCGGGGAGTACAGAATAATTCCGCAATTCACAGTTTGTGCGTTGTGCAGCAGTAGACAGGCGGTTGCTCGTCGCGTAACTTTTTTTTCGCACTCTTGTTCTAGTTCTGTCGCTTTACGTTTTTAATGTGCCCCGAACAGATTCCTAAATAGTTTGCGGTTGTCAA
The DNA here is from genome assembly GCA_000349105.1 of Anopheles epiroticus. Lineage (NCBI taxonomy): Eukaryota > Metazoa > Arthropoda > Insecta > Diptera > Culicidae > Anopheles > Anopheles epiroticus. Next base: position 11,289 of record KB671647.1, read on the forward strand.
CCAGCACCACTAAAATGCTGTTTTTATATCACCTATGCTTTATCAGCGGGTGTGTAAGAGTGAAATATTTAACTATGCTGCTTGAAAGACCTTTTCTTTTAACCATCAACACAATAAATTTACGAGAAAAGATGCCAGACGTTTTCGGAAAAATTCACAACAAATGTGGCGAAGCGTTGAAACCTTGGACACAGTTATAAACGCAGTACCCGAACAGGAGCCGAAGCGAAGAGCGAAGAACAACGGCATTCGATGTTTGACGCTACAGCAAGTTTATTTCATACTTACAATTTTCAAGAAAGTCAGATAAAATTTTTGAAATGTTCCCAAAAATTGACCTGTTAACATTACGATTTCACTCAAAAATTACACTGAGCGAAAAATAGAGTAGGCTTAATTCGTCTGGCTAGTTGTGTGTTAATTTATCTTTCCCTAATTCCCTACCGGATATTAGAACAGTATGTCTTCCGCTGTACAGATGTTATAATCACTGGGATACCAAGCTCTTTACTTGGTTGCCTTAGCAACGCACATATTTTCATTGTTTATTAGTGTAGTCTAGATTTACTTTTCACTCATAATGGCTAGCCTAAAAATTGGAAACGAAACGGAAGACATGTTTTACGAAAACCTTTCGCTGGGCCTCGGAAAAGTTCTAAGTAAGTAAAAACTGTAATTAATAGTATTTGGCCTTCTGTAAACTATTTTTATTGCAGACAATATTCCACGGATAACTAATGTGACGCTGGAGAAAAGACTACCATGTGAAAAAGCTCAGGTGACGGCCTGGGAATCGAGACACAATGTTTATCTCCCGGATGACATGAAGCGGTTTTATCTTTCTACCGATGGATTTAATTTCTACTGGAGTTATCAATATTCACGTAAGTAGTGAAGAACTGACCTCAGTATTAATAATCATTCTATCAATCCGTTTGCTTGCTTCCAGCTAATGATATAAGGCGAGTCGGCCATATACACTTTCCACACTTGATTCAAATAACGTTGGTTAGGGACAACATTGATACAATCCTTACCGTCAGTCCCAATACTACCCTTACGGTCCCGCCAATAATCCGTCAGTCGAACTACATCGATTTGAGCTCGGGCTGCCTCGATCATCTTAATTTAAATTCTAGAAGCAAAATTTTTGAGTTAAGCACAATTGCAAACCTGGCAAAGGTATGCCTGGTATACGAAACACCGGAAAGTTCGAGCCCCAAAATATTTCTCCTGGAGACAAACTCATTACGATGGCAGTTTCTCGCAGAATCGTTTACCGAATACTTGCGAATGAGCATCGCACATCTGGGACTACCGTACTGGGAACTCTGCTTTTCCAGCTGTGGTTTACCTGCGTGGACGGAGCAACTCTTTCTACTGCTGGCTCCTCATCTGCTAGAGAAAAATGATAGTCGTAGGTTGAAAAATATAGTTTGCATCAACGAGAATCCCCCCTATAATGTACTGGATCCAGCCGTGTTTCGGACAAAGTTACGATGTTCGCGCCAGACACAGAAAATACGTTTGAACAATTAGGCACATTGTATAAGGATATATTTTTGCATCTAGTATTTGCATTTTTTCTTTACATTCGCCTGAAGCAATTTTTACAAGCAATTTTAGCACTGTTCAAATCTGGATATAGTTCTATTAAATAAGGAGTCAAATTTTATTTTTTACTCTAAAATCGAGATTGTTTGCGGTAAGAACAGGTTGAGTATAGTAAACTTATAATTTAAATTATACCGAATAATTTAAATTATATGAAGTTACTACAACAAATCGATAAAATATTTCTTTAAGTACAGAAATGCAGTTTAGTTACAGTTTGATATTTGTTTTAATGCATCATACATTTTGCGATGAAAGATATTCATTTATGTGGTATTTGGCTATAGTAGTAGTATTAGAAAAGCTTGTCCTGTAAGTGAAAAGCTTGTAGTTTGTTTTATACGTGATCGTCATCCATTCGCCAGTCTGCCTGAATCAGACGAACAGAAGTAGCAGCTAATGCTAGGTAACTTCCCAAACAGTAGACTCTAATGAGTGTCTTGGACGGTTGGGAACTTCTACGTGAGCATCGAGTCCATCGCTGAGTCTACTTAGCCGACGTGCCCAGCTACCTCGCATTCCTGCTTGAAAATGGTATTGGATCACTTGCAAGTTCAACATAAAGGTAGTTTGTTAAAGCCTAAATGCTCATGAATGGAAAAGCAGTAGCAAACATTATTAATTAAAATAATAAATAATACATTAAACGTGCTTAGTAGCTTTTGAGATGTTATATTGCAAACGAAAATTCACACACAAAAATCATTTACAATTACCTTGTCTGCTGTTATTACTTTGTTCCCTTAATGTGTGTAGAATTTCCTCATAATCGGTTTCTCGGGATTTCTTCAATCCGTGCTGATATTTGGCTTCTTTTGCTAGGAGTTGTTCTCGTTGAATTTGTGTCTTCACTTCGATTGGTATGTCCGGTATGATGAATTGCATAATACCGGTCAGAACGAATACAATATGCTCGAATATAACCACAAACGCCAAACGCGCCGCAAACACGTGCCAATAGTGTGGACTTAACCCGTACTGCTCATCAGCATCAGGACCATTACGATAACCGCGGTATTGGCAAGTGTCCGGGTCCGATTCCGTCTTGGTGCCCCATTCTTCTTTATAGTCGGATGTGTTGAAAGCTGCACAAAGGGAAGTGGTTTGTAAAGTGTTTAATTAATATATCAGTTAGCAGCATTTAAATTTTCATCTTACTTACTTGAAAGTGAATGTTCAATATATCCGTGCAAGGAGAACTGTGGCGAGTAAACGTACTTATAGACCATCCGTGGTATAAAGTCACTAGTGTAGGCTATAACGAATGCCTGTTATGATGTAGAAGAAAAGAAATGATATTACTGGTGTACTAAAACAATTTATTTAAGGTCCCAACAAGTAATTATGTACATTTAGTTTTGAATCTATTAAATATTTTCCGTTCTTTGAACGGAAAGATTTAACTATGCTTCAAATAAAATTACAGAAGCTCGAGGTATGTTGTATTGGAATATTCATGTTTTTTTGCGCTTCTGATAGTACCCCCACTCAGGCAACTATTATCCATACACTACGTTATTGAATCATTACCCAACCGTGAAAATATTCCATAGTCCCGATATCCCGATGTATCTGATCAACTTCACTGTGTAACACTGGGTCTAACCTGTTTATTTTCTACACTGTCGTTGTATGATTAATATCTTAATAAGGTAATCTTATAAGACATAGAAATTATTCATTAGACGATACGAATCTCTAATACGCATAATACGTTTTTACTCATGTTTTTGTAAAATTGACTTGTGATTGTACATCGATAAATGTGCATTATTTTCGTTTACTAAAAATAGACGCATTATCATTTCACTTCTTCTTCGATGGCACAACAACCCAGTAGGGTCAAGGCCTAACCATGCTCTGGCAGTCCGCTTGTATGAAATCCATCCAACGGAATATCACTCGTTATGCATGATGGCTAATTCAGTGAAAGACTGGAGACTTTCACTCATCATACAGAGCTAACTGGCGTGCTTTTTAACTGGATGTTCGTTAACTGAGCCAGTTAAAAACACTTAAACTTCAAACAGGAAACATCCGGAATCTCTATGAGAGTGCTTCAACGTAAAATTATAAATCATATGAAGGAAATTCGTCTTCTGTTAATGTTACGCTCTCGCAAAGTATATTTTAAATCAATACAAAAAGTGTTCAAATTCATCGCCATAGGGAATAGGGTATTCAGTATAAATTTCTTCTTAATCTTCTTTTATCGAGCATCGACCTTTTGGGCTTTATAGAACGTGTGCTTTATAATGATAAGTTGTGCAGTTGAAATGACACACCAGTTAGCGAACACTGTTTACAGCCAGTTAGCGGTCACCTACTGTATATGATTAATCTGGCCAAAAAGCACGCCAAAATGATGAGGAAACCTACATTCTTACTGAAAGTCACCCTCAAAAACATGCCCCTTAACATGTGCGGAGGGAAGAGAAAGGACGCTGTGCGGTACCGGAACATACATTGATAGAAATACAAAGATGAGGCTGTCTAGCCGTATTTAATGATGTTGAAGCACCGAAAAATGTATACAACATACAACGATTAAAGTGTTAAGTTTATACTTACATTTGACACAACAGCTGTATATGTGATTATTTTCAAAATGCCATACCAAGCACCGATATCTTCGACGCGTTCGGCGAGTGGTCGGCGGGATTGAGTTACCATTTTGTACGCGTCTAACCTAATTTCAGCAATATTGTTCAGCAGAGCAAATAACGGGGCCAATGGAAAGGCAGCTACAAAAAGCGTCACGAATCCGTACTGAACAACTGTCCGGGAACGAAAAACGAAGGACACACACGTTTAACAAAGAAACGACATATTGCAAAGAATCTTTGTACTAACGTACTCATTTCTAGATACTCATCAAACAAAGCTAATCTTCCTGGATCCTGCAAGTGGTAATCCTGCTCCCATGCCATGTGTAAATGCGTTTCATCCTTTGTGAGTTGTTTGTGTTTTCGCTGACGCCACCAATTGTAGAAGGCACTAAAAGAATATTCTTTGGATGAATGTACGATCATGTAGAATGAGCTTAAGATATAGGAACGCACTACGCTCCATTGAGTGAACTCTGTATCATACTTACGGGAAAAAGTATTCCATAAAGTTGTTCCAGCACTGTTTGCCGACCATAATGATAGCCAACTGTATGCACAGTTCACTGAGACACCCGGCCGGGTCACAAATGTCACCCTTTAGGCGAAGAAATTCACTTTTTCGAGCTACATCATCGCCGGGATAGTCATAGAACCGGCCCTTGAAGAATGCTATATAGATAAGTGAGCTGTAAAAGTTCATGAACTCAAACACGAATATCTTCACCGTGTAGGAGTCCTCGTACTCCGTTTGAGTGCGTGGATTTTCCATGTTTGTCAGGTACAGGGCTAATTTGTGATAGATCTAAATCATTTAAATAAAAACCAAATAAGTAAACTTTACGTAAATAGTCATACAAGAAAATACTCTTACGCGAGTGAGCAACATGATGATGATAAGATTGATTAACGCCGCAGTCATGGTAGTAAACAGTTTGGCATGCGTTCGAAAGAATGATCCCCCTCCGCTGTAGATTACCGAAACGAGTGAAATTCTATAAATGATGGTTCCAAGAACAGCCCCCAGAGCGACAGAAATCTACAAAAATCCAGACGGACAAACAAATTTATTTCTAGATTGAAGAGTTAAGATCAGCTTCAATGCCTCATACGGTCATAATTTTCACATACCATGAATAATACGGCGCTAGAAGTGGCAATGAAACGGACCGCCCGTGTCCACGTTGGCATGTAAGGCTCCTTTTCTCGAGTGACCGGATTTATGCGGAAGGTTTTCACGGTTGTTTCAAATTCTGGCCGCATATCTTCCTCGTTTTCAATGTTCTGAAGATCCCACTCCCACACCAAGACCGATTGCTTTCGCTTCCACAGCTCCAGAAAGGTGGTTGCCCAAAATGACATGAAGATCGCAAAGAACACGGTGGACGGATTATCAAAGAGATAGGTGAGCTGAGCAAAAAAGCAGGACTCATGTAGCTGCTGATAGCTGCACGCACGGTCACACAGCGGACATAAAATAGTTTTTCCAGGTCCCTCCTCGTCACAGATTTCTTTAGTTGGAATGTTATCACTTGAGTCCATCGATGCAAGACCGTAGAGAAAGCAGAACAACCCTACAATAGCAGGCGCATACAACATTTTGGTGTAAAATCCGAGCCAGCAGAAATAAAGGGCAATCTTATCTCCGAAATATTTGCGCACGAGGCAAAGCGGCTGCTTTTTGTACCATTTGATCGGTCTTGCCCACTCGAGGTACAGTAGACGGCGATCGAATAGAGCGCCAGACGAATGATCCTTATCATAGCGTCCTTCGTGTAGGGGGAAACAGGCGAGGTAGGTACCATCGTTCAACAACCGACGGATGCCGACGTTGTTTACCTTCTCCGTCTCATCGAATCTTGTTCTCATGAGGATTTGCATGACGATCAGGCTACGTTGGGCGCTGGTGTACGACGTGCATCGATCTTTGACGATAAATTGCTCTTCCGGATTTCCGTTTGCCGTCGCTGAGTAGAAGGAAGGTTCCTTCTCAATGCGCCCATGGTTGTACTCAGTCATGGACATCAATCGGTTCCAGTAGTTTAGAATTTTATTTTGTTGTCGACGTAGCGCAGTTTCCTCCTCCTAAGGCATTATACAGCGTTAGAGTTCGAATTTGCAGCTAGCTGATCAGCACCTACCTACCTTAACACTTATTGTGATGAATCTTTTTACAGGGAGCTTTAAATTCATCACCTCGGCATACCGTGATTCCGTACGCCAGGGTATGTGAATTTTGACGAAGTATGTTTTACCATCAAACGCTTGCGCTTTGTCCTCTACCTCGAATTCTAGGCCCTCACGAATGAGATTTTCCTGAAACAGTTTACGCTGATGTCGTTTCAGTGCTTCCAACTCGGTCATCACTCCCTGGTCATCTTCTTCGTAGCAAAGAACCATGTCTATTTTTCTCCGCCCGTCACGAAACATAAGTGATTCTGGATCTAATCCCTGTACAAAGAAGAACATTAATTGTACAATTGTTCGACAATCATATCAGTAGTACTTAAAATATGTCTTAAATGTCATAAGATAGAGATATTTGACCAATTGCTGCACACCACTCAATTAAAGCACACTGTGTGAACATTTCTTTATTTGTTTAGAAATGTTTATGAAAGAGTGCAATTTAAGCATTTCGTTTAAAATTTTGGAGCATTTTTTCTATTTTAAAAACTTTTGAAAATATTTATTGCGTCACCAATAAATATGAATAGCATGTCAAACATCTAAATCTGAAAAAAAAACTACTATGTTTCTTAAGTCGTTTCAACCATTAACGAGTATATTGAACAATCTAACATTAAAAATCATACTTAAATTTCTCTGCGTTGCGAAGTGAGAGTGGTATGATAAAATATATAACTGCAGAGTGTATGAGAAGCCTTTAGAGCGTATGATTACTTAAGTAGGTTTTATATTTTTTTTAACTCACTGTATTATTTCCAAAGGTATTATTTCTATTTTTATCGTTGTGTACAACAGCAGAAAAATAAGAACACATAAGGGCAGAAGGTATAAGCGAAGGCATGGAATAATCCAATGTGCACTTTTCGTGCGGAACGCAATGTTCTGAAGCTAATAATAGAATACCCCTTTTCCGCATCCTGTTCTGAGCTGGATATTTCGTTAGGTCTTTAGGTTGAAGGGCAGCAGTTATGATTAATTTGAAGTACTCATTTGCGGTATAGAATTGACGTATGCTAGGTAGTGATTATGGTATGAGACCCACTGTAGTATTACCTCTTTATCCTGTTGGCTTGAGCGCCTTGTATCTTGCGAATGGTCGGATGCCTTGCGTAACTTAAGCAGATTTCGTAGGCTTCCTTTCCCCAGCGAATTATTTTTATCTCCGACCATCCCACCCAAGGTGTTACAACCTTGGACTGTTCCGCCAATTGGCTGGTCACTTAATGCGTTGTGCGTTCCTGTAGCAGTTCCTCCAACTGATGGTGGATCACGATCAGCTGGGAGCCCGAGCAGCTTGGACGACGATCGCCGTCGCTCGTTGATGATGCTCGTTGTGCTAGAGTTAAAGCTTTTGTTGAATTCTGAAACAATATCTGGCGTGTCCATTGGAGTACCAGGTATGTTTTCGCTGGCACTAATTTTTGGGCCAAACAGATTGCTGTAAAGATCGGGACTGGATATGTAATGCAACAGTGTTAATACGACAACACGACAACAACAATGCCAATTACCCTTACATAAACAAACAAACAAAAATATAGCACAAACATGGGCGGTTATCACAAATTCATTCATTTTAAATCAATTATAAAAAGTGCTTTTTCTAACAGATTTTTAGCTTGAAAATTTAGCTTTGCATAACATTTTAACAGTTTATATAAATTTATTCTTATTGCACTTTCAAATAGTGATCGTTAATTTTTTGGCGTGTGAATTTTGAATCATAACGCTAGAACAGATTGTGCATTTTACCTACGACCGTGTTCCTCAGCACCGTACGGTTGAGCTACTTCCTCGCGAGACAGTCTATCCTCCGTTTGGAGCCACTTTTCAACCGGTGTCTTAAGAAGTGGGCTTTCCATTATATCTTCTAAGGGAGGCAATTTATCAATGAAGCTCGTATCTTTCGGACTTTCAGTCGATAAACTTCCATTGGCCATTCCCGTGTACACGTTGGCGGTGGCAAGGTCATTCTGTGCTACAATTTCCAGTGACTTTGGCGGAAGCGTAGAGCTCGGGGAGGCTGTACTGTTCTGGGAGGAAGACGGCTCAATGCCGCTTCCAAAGTCTTGGGCAGTCATGCGGTGCATGAAATATTTTGTCTTTCCATGTTTGGTCAGTTCAGCACCTCCACCGGCAGTAACACCAGCAGTCGCCATTTCATTTTCCTCGCAGTTGTGATTAAACTCTGTGGCAGTGAAGCCTTGGTGGGTACTAATAGATCTCAAATTATCCGTGCTGTGTCGCATTAGTGCTTGATGTTGGTGGGATATCAGCTGTGGATAGAAGGATAACGAAAATGGCACATAGTTAGTACGTATCACAGGTGAAATTATTGGATTGCATATTGAATTCAAATCGGCTCAGTGTATTGCCTGTTTCCTCGATTGAATCTGGAAAGTTCTTGAGGGTGGGAATTTTTCGTTATGCTTAATTGGGAAGCGATTTATGGCGAATGAAGGTTTAGCAGGATTGTCAAATCAACCTATCGGAAATCGATAATTGTATAAAGAATGAATGGGATTGTAGCTAGGTACAAACGTATGTGGAATCTATCTTGAACTGTAATTGAGAAGGTTCAGTGGTTGAGTGATACCAATGTAGTCATATAACACAGCCTAACGTGGATTGAACTCATTCGGACAGCCAATTCACATATAGGTGTCTTGCTATGGGTGATAGACCAGCCTAGTCATTTTCTGACTTATTAAAGAAGAGTAAGACGATGATGAAGAAGAAGAATAATAATAATAATAATAATAATAATAATAATAATAATAAGAAGAAGAAGAAAGGTATAACTGCATTCTTTATTCATCTGCTTAAAATTTGACTGCTTTAGCACCTAGTCTTTTGTCCTGTTCAAATATTGAAATGATCCTGCCATAACTATCAATAAAATATTAATGATTATAATGTTTCAGAAATATTTGAACGCTGTCATGTGTCATGCACGAAACATACTGCTATGAAAACTTCACGTTCAATTGTCTCTAAGTATTCATCATGCATTGTTAAATAGTATTTGTTTGCATAAAAAGGTTAAGTAGATATTTGGGAATTATTTTTCTTAACACAATATTCTTCTTCTTCGGTGGCACAACAACCCAGTAGGGCCAAGGACTAACTAGAACACTAATGTGCTTTTGGCTCTTTCTGTGACTGAGTGTACCGATCCATATCAAGATTGTTAATCCTGCGTATGGAGGGTTTTGTGATTAAGTGTACCCATAGCAGGATAGTCAATCCTGATATAAGATACAGTTAAATCTCACTAGTTGGGTTTTGAATACGCCTTGTGAATTCAAGCTCTATATTTGGGTTGTTTGACAGCTATGCAATTGTGCATTAACAATCCAAGTAGCCATGCGTTATTACGCTAATTGTTTCTGTTTTTCGTTTTACATAGTTTTGAATTATTGTTTGAAAAATACGATATTGCTATTTTGTTTACGTGTTACTTTTTGCATGATCGTCTATCCTCGTGACGAAAAAGTGCATGATAGTTCTTAAATAACCATAAAGCTATTAAATAATAGGAGAATCAGATAAAAATACACTAAACATTCTTCGTAAAATTGTATTTGTATATAAATGTTGCAAAAATTAAAATTTTTTTGCTCGGTTTCTAGTGGGACATTAGCAATAGACTTAGATTTTAGAGAAGTTTTCAATACAATCGTCATTACGAGATAATTTAATACGATTGTGAATCAGATTAATTGAACATTCAAAAAACGGTTATCTAGCTAAATCCTCTTCGAATCTTTCGGATTGCTCTCGCACGCAAAACGCAGAATGAACAATCAGAACACATGATTGACGTCACAGAAAAAAGCCAAGGCACATTTGTACCTTGGTGCGCCGTGATCATGTTCATGAAAATTCCATGATTTAAATTTAGAACATTATAATGTGACATGTGTTAAGAATACTTTTATCATAAGTTTCACGGGAGCAGATCAATATGTAGAATACAATGAGGCGTTTTCAATACTAAGCAACGGTTTTCCGTTAACGAAACGAAAAAAATGGTTTTCTTAGAGAGTTTTTCTTAGTAAACAAGTTTATTGGATGAAACTGATGTTGATGCACAGTATCGATAGTAATCAAGATTGGTAAGATAAAGACATTTTTTATTTATAGTTTATAGTAGGCCAGGTAATGTCGTTTAAAATAAATGAATCTTTTGAATAAATCGAATGGAATCAAAAATATGGAGTCAATTCAAAAGATTAAAATGTCCACGTAGAGTGTAAAAAAGTTTCCTGTTTCCTGGTGTGTTAAAAAGTTCGAAATGGCTAGTGAGTTATAGAAAATCTAAAACTAATTCGTGTATATTTCACAGACCAGATCGGTGATCAAAGTGCTAACGGCGTAGGCCTGTCATATCAGACCCGACATTGTATCGAATCTCAAAGCACAAGGCATTAAATTACTGATCCATATACATAGGTTTAAAGCTTTTTTAGCTCGTCTTTGACCAAATAGATGGCCAACAATAAAGCAGAACATTGTTTTACGATGCTTAATTCCAACCTGCCTTATACCAGCTTAAAAAGACCAGTAGTGTGGCATCATCAGATCAGAAATTCTGATAAAATCATGTGGAATTATTTATATTTTTGGGTTGAAAGAAACATTACTGCTGTACGGTTTGATACAATACTTGTTATTCCATGGGTTACGGCTTATGGTAATTGACCAGAAATGCAATATCAAAAATTATGTTGGGCTGGATGTAAATCCAATTCTAGTTTCGAGATCGAGTCCGAATCCATATGGCTAGGGATTGAATCTTAGGTTGTAGACTAGATTCTTTTTTACCTTCTTCCTTTAATGATGATCGTTTCCCAAATTCCTCAACCTGTGATAATTGATAATATACGTCGAAACTCTTACTGGTTATTATTTTTTGTTGCTACTTTAAGTACAACCGTTCAAAACAAATCAGTGTCTAGTCAATTCCAGAAGGTAATCTACCATAGAAGTTATAGTTGAATTGCATGTTGTAATATTAGATATAGACCAGACCGGGAGGTGTAGCCGGGGGTTAATAATTAGAGGATCGAAGGGATGCTGTCATGGATCGAATATTTTGCTTTTATTGTTTATATATTTTAATATTCGATGGATATATAGGCATTAAATACTGTCGAACTAAGCATATCTTAACTTAGCAACTATGAAATGAACGTGCAAGTTTCTTACCTTTACACTGTGGCAACTGTCACTGAGTATACCATTTTTGGCAAAACCAGAAACCGTGGCACATGAATCCTGACTATATCGACGGCAGGGTGGTTTTCCCACAGGACTAGAATGTATCGTCCGTGGGCCTCGCGTTTGCTTTTCAGCTACAGTATTTTCGTTGCACGGGAGCTCCAGTTTCTGCTCAACACAGTTTGGCAATAGCACTTCAAAGTTACCGACATCTTCTACACCCGTTTGACAGCGAGTAAAATCGGTGGAACTTTCCCCAATATTTGCAGTAGCCATACGATCAACAAACCGGCAGTGGTAAGAAGGTAATGATCTTGTCGATAGATGACGGAAAAAATGCCAACCGTTTGTGTATCGTATTGTGCGCACCGTTTCAACCGTGCCGAGGTGCAACAAGATTTTTTTGTGTGGAATCTTTTTCAGATCCTACAGCCAACGAAACTCTAGAGTTATTAATTTCTTGTCAGTAGTGTACCGTTCCGCTACCAGCGCTTGTAGTTTTCTCAGAGGTGTAATTTACAGCACGTGAATCCCTACAGCTAAGCGATCTTAATTTGTTTATTTCATATGCATTGGCGGTAGATGGTTTCTTTGCGTTTGCATCAGATATTGGTCCATTTACTGCACAATGGCACTCTTCTGAACTGCACTAATCGTTTAACTATAGACTTGTTATAAAAAAAAAACGACTCAACACACTATCAGTATACAGTCCAGTTGCTTTCATTTTTTCTTCGATCACATCTATTCGGCCTCTTTATACACGCATCTGGGCGGAGCGAATGCATTTATACTTAATAAAACATTTACCACTTATTGATCGGTGAATCGGTAATCTGCAATTGCTACCGTTAGTGTACGTCACGATTTGGTCCGCGTTCTCTTTACGGTTTTTTTTGTTATTCCTTTACAACGGTCAGGCAGTGTTGCTTTCTATTCTTTAAAAATGTACAGAACAGATTTTCGAAACAGCCTTTACTGTCGCTGGTAACGACGAATAAAAAATATTCTTTCGTATTTGCAATACACTATGCACACCAAAACACAGTTCATAACGTTGGAAACAAATTTGGCACATTTTATAGCACGTAAAATAATTACCACAGTCTGCGAAAGCTTTCGAGAATAACAGATTTATCACAACAACAGTTGATAAAGCAGGAATAAAGCTGAATGCATTTGGAATAGCTCACAAATGTTGGCGTACGATTTGCTTGACCACCGTCATGCAACTGAGGGCACTACTGTTCGTTGTGGTTTCATAAAAGTGTTGGGTTGCATGTCGGCACGGAAACATTACGCTATGTCGTAATGGATATCCCTCGTTCTCCAACGACTTTCTCTGGAACCGTTCTTGTCGCCGATATAGAATCAATATTGCCATATCGGCCTACTACGCTCACTAACCGCAACCGACGACACGTGCTTTCGTCACCGATGAGGTACGCCGGGAAAAGTTACATGCACCGATCGGCAAAGGGTATGCTGATCCTAAGGATGACCAGGGAGTCGTCTACCACCACCAACAGGGCTACGCACACCTGTTTAACGAGGAGACAGTGTTGTAAGCACGCGATAGCCATGCGTTCTTACGCTGTGTGCGACTATGTTTTGTTTTGATGTGTTCCACTGTGTCGTGCATGCCTTCGTGAACGAAGCCCATGTTTTCATGATGATAACACGCATTTTCAACGTTGTCCGTTTTAGGTCGACCAGGTGGTCCTGGAGAAAGGTCCTGAGCAGCAACGTTATCGATTTTGTTCGATCGTGAATAAATAATATATGTGATTTTCCTTTCTAGGTAGCACTTGTAAGTTTATCCTTGTGATTGATGGTTTAATATGAACCGTTAAACTGGTTGACATAACTCAGCAAACAATATTTCACTGATTATATAAAGGTCTTTGCTTCATACCTTCACTTGAAAGCACTTTATACATTCATTATACTCTTTCATTGAATTAAAACTTTATACAAACATTTTTGTAAATACATTGAACGAAACCAATTCATGTAAATAGTTAGAAACCATTATGATACAACAGATTTAACGACTATTTAACATAAACATTTCAAAACAAGTGGGTTTTTTAACATTAACTTTGGTTTTGACATGAAACGAACCACTGCAAGCAGAAGCAAACAAAGTACTGAACTAAACTGTCACCTCGCGGGCTGCGTACTGAGAGCACAAACTAATGATAGCTTACATCGACGCATTTATCGACACAGACACAAAGCACGTGTTAACAGTGATGAGAATAGTTATACAGCTGCACGGTAAGAACACTCCTATTCTCTGCAGATTCCAGAGAGATCCTATTCTTAAAATCCGTTAAATTCAATTTTAAACTGAATCGAATTTTGGCTATTAATCGGAATTAAGATAATTAACATGGCTTAGGTTTAAAAGGGGACAGAAGAAGGGGAAGGGGGTTAACGAACTTTCGAAGTCATAAGACATTTTACCTATCTCGGGTCAAAAGTCAGCACCGACAACAGCATAGAAGTCGAACTATGTGCACGAATGTTGGCGGCCAGCCGGTGATTCTATAGCCTGAAGAAGCATTTCACCATACAAAACTTGTCACAACGGACGAAGCTGGTACTATATCGCACCTATATATTTTCAGTACTCACGTATGCCTCTGAGACATGAAATCTGTCCAAATGTGACGAAACCCTCTTAGCCGTGTTCGAGTAGTGTAGTGCTGAGGAGTAGTGTTGTGCAAGGAGCGCAAGAGCCACAAAGAGCGCTCAGCTCTTTCGAGTGAGAGCTCTGAGCTTGCTCTGTGATTTCATATATG
>KB671647.1:31421-61931 GCA_000349105.1 Anopheles epiroticus
ACATAGAGCGCGCGGAATTACTTTGAACGCACGGAGCTACGTAGAGCACGCGGAGCTACATAGAGCGCGAGGAGCTACTTTGAACGCACGGAGCTACATAGAGCACGCGGAGCTACATAGAGCGCGCGGAATTACTTTGAACGCACGGAGCTACGTAGAGCGCGCGGAGCTACTTTGAACGCACGGAGCTACGCAGAGCGCGCGGAACTGCAGGGAGCCCTCGCATCTTGTTTTTAATGGAGTAGAAGCACTCGCCTCTTTAAAAAGAGTTACTTTACACAACACTACTCAGGAGGATTGTTGGCCCCATACGTGAGGAGGAACAATGGAGGAGCCGATACGAGCTGTACAACAATCTCTCCGTTGTGCAGCGGATTAAGCTCGCCCGGCTCCGGTGGGCTGGCCATGTTATATGCATGGACCTGGAGGACCCAGCTTGAAAAGTCCTTTTAGACCGTTCACATTGAAAGAGCAGGTGTGGTAGGCTTAAGCTGAGGTGGGAAAATGGCAAAGAGGAGTCCGCCATCAAGGCTGGAATAACGGATTAGCAGACGACGGTGCGAGACCATGAGCAGCTTCAGTGGGCGGAGTGGTAACAAACCAGCCGAAGTGTGGGACATTTTTCATATGCGATTTGCCGACACTTTTCGGCAGGATGCTGCGGTACAGAGGCTGTTGACAGATGTCCGGCACAATATGCCGTCGGTTGCCATGGCCCCAATCTTCTCCCATCTATAGACGCTTCTTTGATTAGAATGGCGAATGATCGGCTTAAACCTTCACTGGCACCGGGGCCCGACGAATTACTGCCTTCTATAATAAAGCGCTACACATCAACCGTCGTCACCATTTTGGCCGCAATCTTCAGTGAATTCCTACGATTGGGTGTCTATCCTACCTGCGGGAAAGTCTCGTTGTTAGTTCCTATTTATTAAAAGTGTGACAACTATCGGGGCATCAGATCGCCTACGCGAAAATCTTCGGGCTCTTGATATACAATTTACTAACTTATAACTTAAGTACCGCGCTACAAGGAGTTGCCCCTATGCGATCAACTATCTCTAACATGTTGGAATTTGTCATGCTTTGCCATAGGTCTATTGACGCTGGCATTCAGATAGATGCCATTTACATCGATTCAGTGCAAATGCAGCTCCTTCGTTAATGATCGGACAATACCAAGTAAAAATGGGATCCCACACCTCGCGCCGTATCCACGCTTCTTCAGGAGTATTCTTGGTCTGCCGCTGTTTACAGGGTTTCTCTATAGATCTCAAGTCCGCAGCCTTTGTTTCGTGAGCCGCGGTCTTTGTTTAAAATGCTGCGCCCTTGAGCATCCTGAACTTAATCGAATTTCGTTCCGCGGCCATCAACTGCTACGGTGTCAAGTAAGTGTCCCCGGTGTCCACGGTGTCAAGGGATTTGAGATCTATCGAATAACCCTGTCAAAATGCAATCCGCTTCTCTGCCAATATACCGTTAAAGGTTCTGTCCTAGTGCGTAAAAGCTGTGTCGTTTTGCTAGGAATACTTGACTGCTAGGACTGGAACTGAGAGAGCTCTTAACCAAAGTTTAGATCGAAGTTTATGCTGCAGCACTCGTGAAAGGAGACGTGAAATGTTTGATCAAAAGTAGCGAGAAAAGAGCAGAGAAACAAGTGAACATAAGGTTAAAACAGGTGACACACCCATATCTGTACAGACATATATGAACGGTAAGTAAGAAGAATACGTCCATTGATCCAGCAATGGACGTCGCAGCAGGTAGGGCAAAAAAAAAAAATGATGGGAGGTCAGGATTAACCCTGAGAGCGACATCTGGCGTGTCAGTTAAGGACCGCTGTCAGGCGCCATAAAACCGGTCATGCAACCGGATTTTCGGCATGCCATTTAACGTCCGGGTCTCGTTTTATGCGCACTGGGTACTGGAGTAGTGGAGGTAGTGGAGAAGAAGAGTCTGTCGGGACCACAGTGTGACCAACCGTAAGTCAGACATCAAAGTTACAGGTCCTCGACTCCGAGGACGGAAGTTGACAGCAACAACAATGTCAATGTGAACTTGACAGCGCAAGAGGTCTTTTCGGATGACTTCCGCCGGCGACAACACAAAAAAGTACCCCACGCGTTTTTTTTGACACACACAGACGATCACGAGACGAGACTAGAGTGCGTGCGGACCTGCCTCTGGAACACACCATTCACTCATCGGCATTAATATTAATGGCTCGGTGGAATCTCAAATACAAAACTAGTCCACCTGATGGACTGGAATGATGGAGTCAATTTACGTTGAATGTCTTATTAATCAATAAATGATTATCGATATGGAAATTAAGGATTGGAATCTGGATTTTTTTTGCAGTTAAGTGCGCATTAATGTTTCAAATCAAAACCAGAATCCACAATACCAATATTAGACGTGAAAAGATCGCTGACCTTGATCCGCCGCTGTGGATTTCCATATGTAAAATTAACTATGGCCCCACCCTCAGTCATTAAATCCGTGATCATTAGCAGTGACTTAGGCATTAGTAGGCCTTGATCAACCTGTTGAACTAAAATAAAACTAGATGCAGAACATGATTGTTGTTAAGAAACATAGGCTACTTTTAAATCTATTTGCAACCACGTTACTGTTTTGCTGCGAGTTAAATGATGTTGCGAAGCGTTCATTCTTATGATTTGGGTTCCGTAGTAAATAGAGTTGAACCTTACTATTTGGGTTCTTATTATTGGGTTACTCGATGGTTGGGTTGTATGCCAACCAACTAGGTTGTCAAATGCAACTGCATCATGAAAGTGCATGATGCACTTTCTTCGTTTATGTTACAATTGATACATTATTTTTCTAGAATAATCCTAGTTTTATGGAAAATCAGTCTGCTGATGAGTAGTCAAATCGACAGTTATGAAAAAATTATGCAAAAAACGACGATTTCTAGGTACAAGTGCGAACATAAAAATGCAATTCGAGTAATATGCATGGCTACTTGGATCATTAATGCACAATTGCATACCTGTCAAAAAAACCCCAACTTTTGAGTTTGAATTCGGGGCGCATTCAAAACCCAAACCCCGTTTACACATCTCGTATTCTTCTCGAAAATTGCAGTCAAACACACTTTTTTCATTTTTCTTCGCGTTAGCGGT
Organism: Anopheles epiroticus; assembly: GCA_000349105.1. Lineage (NCBI taxonomy): Eukaryota > Metazoa > Arthropoda > Insecta > Diptera > Culicidae > Anopheles > Anopheles epiroticus. The sequence continues at coordinate 34,571 of KB671647.1, forward strand.
CCGAAAAACTTCGATGCAGCTCCAGGCCTAATCGTATGACAGGCTTGCGCTCATACCAATTAGACCAACGAGCGACCCAAGAATCGCAACTGCTAGCCGCTATATTAAATGGTGTTTGCAAGCTAATGTTTCTATTGTATTGCGATTCACTTTAATTGGATTGCGTGTTAGTATGAAGTATAAATATATTTTTTGGTGTATTTCTTTCATTTATACGATACTTTCGTATTTTCAGATCTTTTTAACTTTAAAGTGAGTACAAAGATTTGATTTAGTAGTTTTGATTTTATTTTCGGTGCGATTCCGCAATGCTCGTTTCTCTATTACTGTTATTTTCTTTTTAATGGGGTTTTTTTGTTACTTTAGATCCATTTTTAGTATTAGTTTGTTCTGGTTCAATTAGCATATTTGCTTACAATGAAGCAGCTTGACTTTTATTTCTATATTGCAAGCTTATTATCAAGTTATCTTTGTTTTGTTTCATAGTTTTATGTGTATTTTTCATTGCCTTTTTATTCAAGCATCTTTCCCGTCTGACAACTCCAATAGCTAAAATTAACCATTTTGACAATTGAGCTTGTTTCAATTCCAAACCATTGACATTGAACATTCTTTTCCATCTAAAAGGGTAAAGCATGTAATCATAGAGTTTTCAGTATTTCTATTTCTTGCACAATGTTTGTTTTGATTTCTGTAACGATGGTGGTGCGTGTGAGTTTGATGAGCTCCTTTGCAATACTGCAAACCTTACTACGTACTGCACCAGGTGCTGTGTGGTATGGTATTGCTATCAAATTGATGAAAGAATTTATAACAGCAATTCATTTAATTTGTCTCAAAATACTATCCACAAGAACAAAATGTTTTAAAATTCTTTTCACTTTCCGCCTACCTGAATCATTCGCTGTTAGCCTGAATCATTTAAATAGTTTGATTAATGATTTGTTTTTGTTTGTAAATATAGCATAATATGCTCAAATAAAACCAATCTTTTTTTTTCGTATTTGTATAAGTCCATATAGTAATGTATATAGATTTGCATATGTGTATGCATGTATATTTGTGTGTTTTTGTATATATTCTTTTCAAATGTTTGCTTCGTATGTTTTAGTAAATTACAGTTAAACCGATATAGTCCAGTCCTATTAGAATGCCTTAGTTGAGTATCTTTATAAAACTGTACATTGATGCGTTTGGCGTGATAGCTGCACAAATGAATTTGCAACACTGTACCTGAGTACAAACCGGTTGAGATCCATTCGTGTGCTCTGTGGGTTCACGCTTTTTAAAATGCTAACAATATTCCATTGCCATAGCTTTGGATTGACAGATTTAGAAAGAAACGCTTACCCACCTTGAACTCGTAGAACGAGCCAGGATGAAGGATAATGGTATTAATTGTCCAATAACCAAAGACTACCCTACTAATACTACTTAGAGGCAGGTTGTACCTCTGTCGTTGCAAACAATTCTTTGGTGTACCTTTTTCACGCACCGATATTCCCTTTTTTAAGTTACCTTGTTACTTTGTTTTTAGTTACCGATCTAAATCATTTTAAGCGTTATTATGATTGGCGATGTTTTACGCTTTACTATTTTAAAGCACTTTTTGTACCGTAGCAATGGTACGATCAAAATACAAACGTAATATTGATTAAAAAATAAAAAGCACTACAGTGACGATTTTTTAATTCAATTTCTACTTAAAATATTACTGCATGCATTAAAATATTTAACAACAAAATATAAAAACGTAGAAAGCAATACAACGTAGCAATCACACCTAAATAAAAAAGATCAAAAAGACTTATGTCACTGTAAACGTAAGTCACTATGCTTCTGATCAATGTTGAAAAATGGTGAAATAAAGTGATTCACTTATCCGATTTCAATTCGTTCTCAAGACATCACTACTTATACATTTTAATTTAAAGAAACAAACTTTTACTAAACAATTAACTCTTAGATTTTCTAAACTGTTCATAGTAATGAACGATGTAAGCGTCAATGTAAGGATATGGTTCTCTCGACTTCCTTTTGAAAAGTTGAATCTTACTAAAGCGACAGCTATACTACTTAGATTGTTACGGCCAAGATGCTCTCAAAAAAGCTTAGGTGTTTAACGGTCGTAGTTGACAAAAAATACAACGAGTAATTCGTTCAATATGCATTTCTAATGATCATCTTCCGCGCATCGGCCGATTTATAACAATGAATGCTTCATGTTTATCAACCTTCGTAAACCTAATTTAATTCCTCATTTCTTTTATAGAAATATCAGCCAAACTATTTTATGCGCTACAAATGAACCAAACGCATCTGCCATATATTGTAGCTCCAAATAACCTTACTTTTCTATCAACTGTACATCTCGATACATACTAATTAGAGCCGTTTTATTTTTTTCACACAAAAGCCCACTATACAGGCAAGTGGAATGTTGCTATACTTATTCCCTTCTTTTGTTTTATTATGTGTCTCTTACTGAGAAAAAAAGATCGGTACAACGTTTTTTGCAACGCACACTTTGAACAAGATTTAAAATTCTATCTTTTTACCTTCCTCAGTACTGCTTTCTGCTGCTATAAAGTATGATTATGTTAAAAAATAGCTTTTCACATTGTGTTTCTAGCTTAGTGCTATTTGTTTTTGCAGTTATTGTTTCTTCTGTTCTGTTTCTATTTTTATGCTTTAAACGTTTCTTAAGAGGTTTGCTCCAGGCTCGTAAATAAATTCTTTAGCAAACATTCCCATTCATAGCTCTATCCATTTGCAACAGTGTGAGCCTCTTTCAAACTTATACCACTTTTTAGGACTCTCAAAATGTCACAAGACACACCAAAACCGATCACGGTTGTGCAGCCGAACAGAACGTAGCTACCCATCACCTATGCCGTCCCCGTCCATCGGTGGTTATCTACTATGCAAGTAAAAAAAACATCCACCCAGTTTCCAGGGACTCAACCCTTTATTGCTTTCTCATTCAGCATTACGTAGAATGGAATTGTTTGTTTGTTTTGTTAATATGGTATGTTTCGATTAAAATTTCCTATATTTACTATTTATGCTCCCAAATTAAAAATGCAATGGTATTTATTTCTCTTTCAAACAAATTTTTGATTTCACTAAAGCTTCACTGTTGTCTCAGCAAAACGTTTGTTTTCAATTTAGTTCGAAACTAGCTCCTAAAACTCTCGTAAAATACGCTTAATCGCAATATGTATATACATACTAGCTCATCTAATGAAGCAATAATTTAAAATCGTTCTGTAAATTAGTTGAAAGCTACCTATTCAACGATAAAAAAATAATGAAAAGACCAGACTGTATTTCAACCCAGTAAGCACCAATACGAAATGATAATGACGTCAGATTAAATTCCATATATTTCAAACTAAGACTGACTTGTACGCTCTGCCCGCTTATGAAAGGATAAACGCGTTTGCCTACTTTCCAAATGCTTGACTAGAAGGATTTCTATAATAAAATCGACATTAATTAATCTTGTTTTATTGCATTAAAGCACATTGTCTAGAGCATAAAATAATTAAATAATTCTTGTGTGTTGCGCTTTGAACGTGCTTCCTTCTATAAAATTATGGAATTGCAAATAACAGCAAGGATGCAGGGTGAACGTATAAAAACTGCCAAAAGGCTGATTTAACTGCTTTGCCTACTGGTGCCACTATCGAACTCGTTTCATAGAACAACAGTGGCAGTTTTTCCCTTAAAATTCACAGCTTTGTTTTGTTCTGGCGTTTTGTTGATGTGTGCCACTGCTTGTCACAACAAAAATTATACAGATTTACTGCCTTTGTAGGCAAGTACAAATGGCATACTATCCGTCGTGCATAGCCTCTCCTTATGCACTTGTTAATTCAGTGCATCCAATCAAACAAGTTTTCTACAAGAATGATAGTAGTGTATGTACAAGTTGAGTTAACTGGTGCAAATGCGTCCTCAAATTGTAGCAAACGAAAAAAAAACTTTATAGCACTTCGACATTGAATACCTCCAGGCAGGTATGAACTTGTCGAAGCGTAGTTGCACAGGAACCAACAATAGTTAGCAAGGGAGGAATCATTTAGTTTGTAATGATGTTTGACGGATGCACTTTTGGTCTCCCCTTGTTCGTTGTTTGTTCGAAATGAGCGACCTGGATTGCTTAGGTTTCGTTGGGAAAACTTTGGTCCATACTATTTGTGGCGCTGTTGTTTGGTACACTTTGGAAGCTATTTTTACGCTTGAAAAACGATACGCTCGCCGAAGACAATGAGAATCCGCTTGTGGCAGCACATCCTTCGCTTGCAGGATTTGTGTTGGAATTGTTTGGAGCGCTGTACGAAGCACTCGATGGCGACGGCAGGCACTGTTGTTGCTGCCCGAGTGAAGCCGAGTTGAAGCTTTGCTGCTGCGATAGCGCGAAACTTTGCTGCGAGGACACGTTGCGTGTTTTGATTAACGGTGGGTTTTTGATTGACGTAGAGAATGCGAACCCGCGACGCAGTGTTGCCCTTTGTGAGTTGAAGTTCAAAGGAGTAGAGCCACATGAAACAAAGCAAAAAGTGAAGTCGAAAAATACTGCGAATTAGAATTGATATGTTTTCCATACCTTATAACTTTGAAGAATTTATATGCGTTTTATGATATGAGCATTAAATGTCAAATATCAGTACTAACCAAAGATAATAGAAAACTACTAGCTAACGGTAATAACTCAACCATACTACTTCAACAGTGACTAATGGATCTGAAAATAAAAAGTTCAAACAAATGTACTTAAACCAAAATAATAAGAGCTAATTTACAAAACATTGTTATTTTACGCTAAAGTGATTCTCATGATTATCACGAGCTTATCAAAGATACAAGAATATCTTCTATTGTACGAACCTAGTAGGAGATGGAGGAGGGTATGAGATTCCCCGCTGACTCGGAGAAAGCAGTACCATTCCTGAATGGGATTGACTATTAGATGTCCCAGGCACCGAGAGAGTATTGCTGCAAAAGATTGAATATTATGTATCATATGGAGATTAGTTATTATCGATAATAATAGGATGAGAGCTTATTGAACACTATCAATATCTATATCAATTTTGATAAACGTTAAACTTCTTCTTGGGTGGTACAACAACACTTGTACAGTCAAGGCCTACTAAAGCACTAATTTGCCTTGACTTTTTTGTGACTTAGTGTACCCATCCATAGCAAGGTCGTTAATCTTACTTACGGGGGGCTGTAAGTGTCAAGGTCTATAAAGGATAACAGGTCGATGCATTTGGAGTAAAATGACAGAAGACCGTGGGAAAGAAAAATGACAGTTTCATGAAAAAGCAAATCATAGCGTGCATTGGATTTTCACAAGAGTATTTGTAGTGTTCAAAGCAATATTTGTATAAAAAAGTGCAGGCCAACCAGTTAACTATTTCATAAAACCGATAGGTATGCTTCTTAAACAGAAAGTGAATTAGATCAACTGTGAAAACCCATTCGACTGGGCTAACACATTTGACGCCATGTGAATCTACAATCGTATGAATCGCGCCATGGTTTATCATGTGGTCATTGGATTCGACGTTACGGCGGCCCTAGGCTTCACCAAATTTCAGGTGATGTGTCAAAGATCGAGTAAAATGTTCGCAGCCGTAAACTCATGCCTTCACGTTGCTCTTTTTTTGGTTAATATTTTTTCAGGAAGCTGTCAACAAACCCAGAGAGAAGATGATTCTCTTCATATGAGCTATGCATCGACCTGTTATCCTTTATAGACCTTGCTTAGTGTAGCCACAGAAGGATAGTCAATCCTGCGTATGGGAGCGGCATCGGTCTGAACGGGATTCGATGCAACGACGGGCCTGATCGTATGGCACAGACCTACGCTGATATCAATTAGACTACCGAGCCGCCCTAAGATGTGATACTATTGATGATTAGTTTTAGAGCCAAAATAGCGTATTGTAATGAAATTTAGTTTTATGAAAAAAAGTTTTACTGGCAATGTTGTTGGCAAGACAACCAAATTGCCATAGCTGTGTTAAAAGCAACAGAAAAAAAGTTTTGTTTTTGGAATCTGGATACTCAAACGCCTACGGTACCATACATGACATTAGAAATCTATTTTCAGTGCTTATAAACGTTATACTCTCATAGTTAAATACATTTGTTTTAAAATCATTCACTTACCTGTTTTGAATAGAGTTCAAATTTAAGTTTGGCATGCTCTGGCCCAACCCACTGTAAGGCTGAACAGTCAATGAATTGGATGATTTGGTTTGCATTGTACAAACGGTATTCTTCGGCTTACGATTGCTTACGGGTCCGTATTTTGGGTGCATCATCACTAGCCCACTTCCAGCCATGGTACTGGCAACACCCGCACCTTCGTCGCTTGACAAAGAATTGGTCTTTTCGAAATCAATCGATACTTGTTTTGATTCGTTCAGATCGACCGATCCGCTATGGCTATTGTTCAAACTGCTCACACGACTGCCGATGGAGCTGTTCAGAGGCGACTTTTTGATGCTTAGATTATCGTTGTTGATGTTGATGTTGCTATTGCTGGTAGAGTTATTGCAGCTGTTGCTGATGTTTATAATGTTCCCATACTGTCGCACATCACCGAAAGTTCCTTGTTTCATACGATTGTAGATATGTTTTACTTTGGTTATCGAATCGTACCAATGTTGAGCTTTGGGACTTTGCAGCGTGAATGCAGCTACTACCATGTTTAGCTCATTCACATAGCAACAGAAAATGGCTTGGTCCTTGAGCTGCACCATCAAACGATCGGTCATGTATGGTTGTCGTACAATCTGAATTCAAAATAAAGAATACTTTTTTGTGACTTTACTCATTTATTACTACGAAACTTATGATTTTTATTATTATTTACACGATGTTAAGTACCGAATCCTGTAGATGTTTAAAATAAATAAAAGTTAGCTAATAAGCTACAGCGTTTGATAATTGCATTCTTCTACTGTTCAGAACATTTATTCGAAAAAAAATCTAACATCTCATTCAACGAGTGCAACACTCTCTCCTCTTTGATCTATGTATTTGTTATAACATTACCACCACTAATCGCAAAATATTCAATAGCAAGCTGAAAGTTCTAACTTGTTCATGTATGGCATTTTTTTTCAAACAGGATATTTTCTTCCTATATAAGCGACTCGTGTTACAACTATTGCAAACAGACTAAAATATGTTTGATGAACTTATACGTAATCAACTTGAAAGCATACCTTTAATTTATCATTCTTATTCTTTTTACAAACTAACAAAAAGTCTGTAAAGAGAAAGCAATGTACATCCATCTGAAAGGAAGAAATAAAATAAATAAAAAATTGGAATTATTATTTAGAAGCGATTTATTAGATACAGTAAATGACTATATATTTTATACTTTTTTATACTCTCGTATAGTGTTTTGCGCATGTATAACGTGAAGGCTCAAATACATATTTTAGTTGAAATCGATTTAAAAATTAATTCTCAATCCCAGAAACAATTGAAAATATCTCAATAAATAAATAAATTTTAAATTGAGTCATGTTTTCCATCCATATTTGATAAGGTCGATTAAACCAATATAAACCGTAACGCGACACAGATCAATCAGAAGGACATTGAGATAGATAGAATAACTTGAAAGTTCAGAACTTTTGCGTACAACTACTGGAATGCAAACTATACAGCAATTAATAATGTGCGACAGTCTGCTCTGTACCACTACTGGCAATATCCAATCTAAAAGGAAAATACATCTTGTCATGTAGTTTGTGTTTGTGGAGCAGCGGAACGATTTATTGCCATGGGAGAAAAACGTATTGCCGGAGAAGATAAATGATTCGCGAGTAAAATTATGATTGGTGTACATAATTAAGCTGCCTGTATGAACCATGTTCAGCAGTATGTCTAATGGGGCACAGCTATGAAGAACATATCTGGAAGTATTATTTATTGATTTGCACATGAGGGGACATGGTAAGTTAGAGTTCATAAAAATATGCGAAACAATTTATTGTGAAGTTTTTTGTTGTGGACTCTATATAGCTGTATAATATATAGACAGGAAAAGTGCAGCCTTAAAATAAAAAAATCATTAAATAAACATACACCATACATAAATGGACCGAGTATTTTGAAATTTGTTCAGCCTTTTGTTTACTTTTATGGTATGGTTTGTTCTTTGCTATTATATTTGAAATTAAAAAGAGAAATACAGTTTAGTGCTGTCAAGTGGTGGTAGGTATTTGATGTTTAAAGTCAAAATAAAATTACAGATAAAAACATTTTTTTCATTTACATATTTTTTATATATTGCATACATAAATGTATAAATGTACGTATAAATGTATTAATTAGTCAATTAATTTATGAATTAATGAAGAATTTGTGAATTAAAATATGAATTATTATTATTGAAGCAAATTATATCTCAAATGCATGAAGTAAGAGACAATGGAAAATCGTTTGGAAATACTTAGACAACCTTGTCATAAGACTAAAAAATTCCCAGCCTGAGAATATGCCAAACTTTAAGTTTAGAGCTAAGGGATGGCAAAGTAATTGTTCTACTGTGAATGCGGTTGCCAAGTAGAGCAGCTATAGCATTCTAGTAATTTTAAGTAAACTTAAAACATAATACAACTTGCACGTATTATATTTGGTGTTAAAATGAACTCTCAAAATATATAAAAATATATATAAATGGCCTATAAAATCCGAATTTGATTGGCTTCATACTTGTTAACGAACAGAAAATGGAAAAAATATTTTTTTTGAATGATCCAAACTGGCAACTTTTAAGAGTAGGTGAAAAAAAATCTAGTGAAAAAAAACAGGTGAACACCGAAACCCTGAGACCAGGGAGTATGCGATAATTTGATATTTATTCATTAAATTCAGTGAGCGTTATCTAACCCCTTTGAAGCATTGTGTTACACACAGTTATAAACATGAAAACAAAACGCAGAAGGCAGAAATTAACATCAAATCGGCGGCAAATACTATTTGCAAACAAATTCCGAGATATTTCAGGCTCGTGATGGTTGCACAACTCGTTAAACTCGTGACACATAATTACAAACGGATGAGAGGTGCCAAAACAAGGGCTGTTATTTTATTCATTAGAAAATTGCCTAAAACTTTTAGCTTCCCGGTTTAACTTCGCAACTTCGAAGATTGTATAGCTGTTTATCGAAACCCTTAGCAGCAAAACTTTTTCTTTTTTGTCACCAGTTTTTTGTTAATTGCAAAACGAATGAGCAAACATTTTAAAGGAATTTTTGAACTTGAAAAACCATAATTTACAGGTCGTTTTTTTGCGTTTCGTTAATTGGCTGATTTCATCGATAGATAGTCCAATTTTTAACCTCCGATTACTTTTGCCATTTTCTATAGTCATGCTCTTACCTTTCCAGTGCCGTCCTTATATTTGAGATCGCCTTCCACAAATACTTTTCTTCCGTGTTCAATACCACGCATCGGTTGACAGAGGTCAAACATAATACTGTGTTGCTTGACCAAACGGTCCAAAGTTTCGTTGTTCGATTCGACTACTTCGTAACAGTCGATCCTGGCGTTGATTCCTTTCAAACGTTCACTTTCCTGACGAGTAGTTAGATGAGAGTTCACTCCGGCAACAAATTCTTCCACAGAATGTATCTGCAGGATAGTTGAAACACGAATCAAATTAATCAGCTTTCCTTATAGTTTATAAATAGTTAAAAATTAATAAAGTAATAGATAGAACTGTTAGAAACATATGCAGCAACACTAGAGATATACGAAAAATTGGAAAATAAAATAAAAATTCGTATGCAATGTGAAAACCAAAAACAACTAAAAAATGTGATGAGAAGTGTTTCCAAAATCACTAGGATTTGATGCACAATTAAATTTGTTTAATTAGGCTTTCATTGATTGTTTTTTAAACGAAAAGTAAAATTATTAAAAACTAAAAACATTTGGTTACAACTAGTTTGTCATTCATAAAACTGTCCTGATCATATGATATTCATTGAAAGATTGTTCACAGTCCGAAATCATTAGAAAAGCTCAGTTCAGCAAGAGTAGCTATAATTCAACCTTAACTTACCATTGCATCAATTGCTTCGCCTTCTGCCTCATCGTTGATATGTTTCTTGATGGCCGCTAGCAACAGCCCGTACTTGGTGAGCCGTTGCATAGGCCGTACCAGAATATCGGCTAGTCGCAACCGATTGCACATCTTCTGTGATTCGCACCAGGCACAGTAGGTCATGAATAGCGGGTTGTTATGGTACATCTCTTTGCAATAGAATTGGCAGGTGCTCTGCTCAGCGCAGTACTTGGTATAGGGCGTGAAGATGGTAGCAAAATCGACAAAACCCCTTTGGAAGTAATAGATACTCATTGGTTCTTTAGTTAGTTGACTGTGTTTTACCTGAAAATTGGCAAAATGACTTAACAAACAATGCACAAATGATCGAATCGTGGCTTTTAAAATCTTGCGTTTACAACTGCGTGCAAGTGGAACAATTAATCATTTTAACGTCTCATCTGAATGTTATATACGTACCATTGGGTGAAGGTACAGTGTCCAGAAGCGTAAGTTAGCCTCCCAGATGTCTCGTATGTTAGAAAACAGTTTGTTCTGGTCAACATCGTTCAGGATATTTTGAGATTGAATGTCTTCTAAGCAGGCAAGAAATAGCTGAAAAAATAATATTATTACTAATACCTGAATTACGGTTGTTTTACACTGCCTTACACTGCAATCGATTTAATCATATTGTTCGGTGTTTTGATGTTTTTCATTATTTTTTTTTTCAAGTAACCAGTGATGTGTATTTAATGAAACTTGATTCTTTAGAAATTTCGATAATTTGATTATTTTAACTTTTTAGTGTCAAGCATGAAATGCATTGATTTGTACCATACATAAATTGAAATAAATGGAATATTTTTTATCTTTACTTTACTTTACAGTAAAGCAGAATGGGTAAATATGCTTTCCTATTGACGTGTGATTCGAAACAAATAATTTTCAATCAAGGCAAAAAAAAAGTTAGCTTTTGCGATATGCACCAATTTTGTCTTATCGACTGGCGTTTCATCGTAAGTGCCGATTGGATTGCATGCCTGTTTGAAGCAAAAGGAGATTCTTGCCAATAAATTATTCACACATTCTAACGTGCAACATATACCTTGTGTTTGAGTCAGCGGTTTGTAGGAAAACAAGCAATCAGGTGTTACACGGTACAATTGTACCCGTAACGGCATGCGAAGGATGGAAACGCTTGTTTCCTGCATCCGTGAAAACCACTCTTGTTTTTCTTTTTCTTTTTTGGTATTTTTTCTTTTACGTTTTCCGATTTTACGTTTTGCTGAACTACTCTTTAATGAGGCTATAAATCAATGCCTGAAAGCATGTGTTAAACGTATCGATTAGAATCAATATACGCTTCGCGAGAGCATTTCTCTGAAGAAAGGTGTAGATATATTTAAACTGGGAATGAAAACATCATTTAACCATGCTAAACGCGGTCTTTCTCGCATCCGTTTGTTTAGTTTTTTCTTCCTCAATCGATTAAAGGAGATAACGAGATTCATTCTCCAATTCGAATAATGCTTTCCCTATCGCAAAATACGAAGCGTAAACCGTTCGATCGAATTTTGTGCCAAATCTTTGTATACCCGATGATATATTGCCAGCTTGCTAATAGCTTGTTAACATTTCATGCCTTTTGATGGTTCAAAAAGGTGGTGCTGTTTAGTAAAATAAAATTGCAGTTAATTTTAAATCCACTTATAATTTATCAGTTTTTGTAAATAAGGTTATCATTTCACGTAAAATCTGTCAACGCTTTCAATTCAATTGAAAGAACGAAATAGGATTAAAGGTATAAAGATTTATCATGATGCCCAAATATTTTATTATAAATAAAATAGAAGAAAAGTTGCGGTTCAAAGATAAAAAAAGATTGAGCAATATGTTACTTATAAATAGATAAAAAAGAATTAAAATATTTTAAATGCCAAATATAAAAATAAGTTAGTAAAATTATGGCTTTTTCATTAATCGAGAATGAGTAGACCAAAAGTAATGATGTGTTCGTGTTAATTAACTGTTATGAGGTTTGGAGATTAGGTATTGCAAAGAGCTTATTTGTTTCATTTTCATTATAAAAATTTGCCTTCAGGATTGCACTGCATGATTGTTCTCTACCAAACACATTTGTGTATAATAAAATTTTACAATTCAATGATCTATCGAGTGTTGAAAATACCAATATTTACTAAGTAGAATATTAAAAATGGTTTGAAAATATCAATTTTTACTGAAACGAAACATACATTGTAAACGGATGGCAATACAGTTAAATTTTAACAAAAAGAATGAAACAGGATATAAAGACCTATGCAAATCTTGTATTTAGGTCTACGTTGATCAAAGCCAAGGATTTTACGCGGCCAAAATTCTGCTAGCCTTCCATACAAATTATGACAATTTATACAGATCATTTCTTAGGTCACCACAGATTCGGCCTTGGAGGACAACTTTTTGTCAAGGTGACCAAATACTAGCTATGGTGCCCTAATACTAACTAAGGTGCTTAAATACTACTCTACGCTTTGCGCTTCTTTGGCAAAGTAGGTTCATTTTAAGAGAGTTATAAATGCAAAGTTACGACAAGGTTTAGGTTTTTCGTGTCTTCATTTTAAATGCCAGTGTTTTTTATTTTTTTGAATTAATTAAATTGCCAAGAAATTATTCTGCAAACTGCTGCTTCTTCACGTTGTTACAGCTGCCAAAATGTTCTTCATCTATTTATAATTCAATGTTCAACGTCAAAATATGTAAGTATGTATTGTTCGCAAATTCTATTACGAAGTAGCTGGTACGTGTTTCGCAGTTTTTTACGTGTTTTAATTAGGAATTGTATTGAGTACATAACATTATTCCTAGAATTTGCTTGATGAAGACAAAAGACTAAGCGCGAAATAAGCTAATTTAACAACGCTAACAAAGAACGGTCTAGCAATATAGGAGCATTTTTTATCTGCCAAGTCGATTTAAATGAATTTGTTGCAAGCATTAAACCATGAAGCGATGAATAATTGAAATGAGGGGAAATACGCATTGTGGTACCACTATACGGTAGCATGGCGCAATTGAGTAATGGTGAGGTTTTCATTTCCTTTCCGATAGTTCTCCAACAAATAACGAAAACCAGATGGAGACAAAACAAAAGAATTATAATAGCTTGCGAAACAAAATACGCATAAAATATTTAGTTAAACCGTCTTGTCTATAAATGGCTACCTGTGCAAGTTTTGCATCTTTATTTTGTAATAACATTGGATGAGAAAATCATAACGACATCATCTATATTATATTTTAGCTTTACGTCCTTTAATCAACGATCTAATGCTTTATCTAACACCATTAACATCTGTTAAAGTAAAATTTATGTTTTTCATTCATTACTCCAAACTTCCAGGATGTTTGACAGAGGCAGGTTAAATTTTTCAAAATTTTAGGTTTTGGTCAACATAGACTCTATTGTTGAAAAAAATAGCAAACAAAATCGATAAGTCTGAGATGGACTAATTATTGAAATCTCAACCAATAAACAGTGGTATTAACAAGTCTCGCAAAAAGTTTTTAAATGTTATTAATATAATTTCATTATAACAGTTCCCATAGTCACCCACTGTGAAGAAACCCAAAAAAAAGTCAGTTTCAAGGGATAGTGTAGATCAGGTGTGTCAAATTGACGACCCGCGCGCCGCATGCGGCCCTCTTGGATTGTATGCGGTCCGCGAGAATATTTCATGATATTGTTTTGAAAGCATAGATTACTAAAAAATATGTTTTTTTTACATCAATCGAGCACTAAGAATTTTAGAGAAGAACTATTATTTCGTCAGTAGAACAGTTAAACTTTTGCTAGGGTGAACAGATTGCAAATGGCATCAATATCAAAATATCAATAAGCAAAATATTGAAAGAGAACTTTTGAAAATTTTTAAAAAGTGTTTGGTTGAACCATGTAGATTTTCTTTTCAAGTTCAACTTTGCGGCCCTCGAATGATCAAAAATGTATAAATGCGGCCAGCCAATGAAATGAGTTTGACACATCTGGTGTAGATGATAAAAGAGTTCTAATACATACATAAGCACTAGAACATTTTCGAGGAAAGTAGAGATGGTCAAAGATATATAAACTCGTGCATTGTTGCTCGCAGGATCTCCAATTTAAGTTATACAATTCATGCTGGCACCCGTGGTTGCGCACCGGTGCGGATTGAGAAAAAGAAATTTAACCACAACACCTGCTACCAGCAGAAATATGGGGCAATAAAAGTTAAAGCAATTCATTTGCCCACAATCTTCGCCTAATGTTACGTTCGTCCCAAGGCCAAAAGTTTTCTCATGCCCAAAAATCTGTTTTTGGAGTTTGGGAAACTACCGCGTGAACGTTTATCCTTGCCAGATTCCCTTATTGGATGGCATAAAGAATCTTATCTCATACTAATGTACCCACAATTTCACAGTGATCTACTGGACCCAGGAAATAAATTTGGGGAGTGGGTTCAGTTCTTTGCAACCCGCATCTTTTTTGTTTGGTAGAAAAGATTCTCGTACTTACATCTGTTACCGTTTGCAGTGCAAGAATATAGTATACTTCGGTCGTCACCAGCTCCCAGATGGCAGATTGAATTTTGGTTTCTGCTTCACTCATTCCTTCCCACAGCAAACGGAACAAAACATTGTAGCGTTTTAAAAGGAAAATAAAAAAAAATCATCGAGAATCATGGTAAAACATGGTTTGACATTTAGATACTTTACAAGGAAACGATTTGGATGGGTTCTCTTGACTTACCAGCGCAATTGACGATATCTGTCCAACATTGAGGTAAGTTTCTAAGGCCAACTAAAGCGTCTACGTACTCGGGGTTATTGAAATTGCTGGAGGAAGACGTCGATTTGGGAATTTCTTTGTTGTAGCTGTCCAGCAGTTCGCAAAGCTTCGATTTTTGTGGTCCCTGGAAAACCAGCGGCGAAGCAATATGAAACAAGAATAACAGTTTGCATAGTGTTGTAAACTTGCTCATTTCAATTGAAGACTGACCTTTGATCCGAATGGTATTGTCCATTTCTGTTTCGATTGCTTTCCGGAAGCTAACGATGCTTTGGGGCTTTGGTCATAGTTGTCATCTGTAGAGGTGGAGGTAAAGAGTTTGTTGGTCGATGACATTACCGATGGTTGATTACCGACGGAGGCTGCCTTCTGCAGCGTAAGGTGACCCCCGGCCCGCCGACTCGATGTTCCATCACGTTCCGACACTATTAGCGTGCGTCCTGCCAAAGCCGAGATGTCCATGTTAGCATCGAGCGGTTCCGTGTACCGTATACCTAGTGACAAAAATTTCCATTTTTCAGTTCAGTTAGCTTTAAACATTTATAGCACATAGATGTTACCTGTCTCATGCGGGTTATTAAACCCATTATCGGTCACATAAATTTGAGAGAAACTCAAGCTTCGTCGTGAAAGTGAGGCACGTAAACATTCACTGTAAAATAAATTATTTGCAAAATAACCGTATCAGATTTATGATTTACACTTAAACATATCTTAGGTGTACACCCTTTCGACAAACGTTCTTATTTGACGAATGTGGCCTAATTGTTTATTTATCGCAGATAGTCAGCCCATTGAAAAGACCTAAGGAGGTCAAGACGCATGTTCCACCCTATCAAAATGTACAGATAAAAATGATAGGAGTAAAGTTGTTCCCCGGTCTAATGGTATTTTTGTATCCTTTTTTCATTGTATAACAAGGGAAATGATGCACAAGAATTGGGGGGAAAACACAAGATATTGGCTTAAAGCAAACAACATTTACTGTTAAATAACCGCATAATCACTAGTGTAGAAAAACCACTAAAGAAATATACTCCATTAAAGTGTGGATTATGGTTGTTGTTTTAAAGTTATGGTTTCCCGAAAATGGCATTCTTTAATTGCACTTCATGATTTTGAAATCTCTTTAAGAAAATCACACAAACAACGACATCACAGAGGGTAGAGCACATGTTGCACATTTAATCTGTTCTAAACATGCTGACTTATTCACGAGGCACATTCCTGTTTGTTCTTCAAGAATGTCGCCATACGACGTGGTGGGATATTATTTGCTCTCCGTTCCGTCGCGTTAGTGGTCGGGTGCCATTTGCGTTTTATGCGGTACTTGACGTTCATATTTAATTTGCACCGTACTGCGTTTTATGATCAGAGGTTGTTGTTTACATTATTGGTTTCGAGGTTCTTAAGTGAAACACAATGGTGTAATGAAAGACTGTTTAAATTAAATTTTGAGCAAAAATTCCTTACTACTCGACATAAGTCTATTAAAAAATGTATAGCTGTTAGTTTTTTAGTATGTTTTGTAATGTTTATGTATGTATATATCTTTCTCCTATTAATGTGCCTTGCATTCTTGTTTGTAGGTGTGTCATGTATGTAGCACGTCATTTTTGTTGCAAAATGTTCTATATGTAAAAATATAAATCTGAAAAAAGTAAGAAAAGTTCTCCGATTAATGCAACCTTAAAATACTTACGCAAGTCGTACTCCTTTGGTGGCCGGTATAAGCACTCCCGGATCGTTGTGGTCGCTTTCAAAGCAGACAGAAAAGTACTCGGAACTTGAAACCTTTCTCCATATTTGTGAGGTGCAACCGTTTGTCAACATTTTACAATATTTTTAGTGAAGTTAATTCGACGTATTGTATGCGAAAGCAACATCGATGCGTCCATCCGTTTAGCCGTTGTTGAGTGACACGTTTTGCGAATTGTTATCCAGCGATGTATATTTTCGAGAGTTTCGTTGCATGACGCCATCATATCAAAAGAAAAAAAAGAAAAAAAAAAACTGCTATAGTATTTATCTTGTAGGGAAATTACATGCAATGTTTGTTATGAACACAAAAAAAGAAAACCAATCGAAATCGTAAATACAAATAAATAGTGCATTTTCTTATTCAAACCACCAAAAGAATATTTTTAGTTATGATGTAATAATAGCAGATAAAGTAAAGATATGCAATGAAAAAAGTTATTTTCCTATGTTCTACAATTTTGAACTTTCAGCTCTACAAATTAAAAATGATGGAAGCATAGATGCGTATGCAAAAAGTGTTATCAAATTTTTATAGTGTAGTATACAGCGTATGCTTTAGTAAAAATCAGAGGGAAAATTTTATAGACAGTACACCTACTCGTTCCAATCATAACTAGATTTAAAAGCAATATTCCAAAAAGTTAAAAGTTATGTTAAAAAGTTTGTTACCATTGTTTAAAACTTTGATTTTTATATAGTTTTATGTTTTATTAGTTTTGAATGATCACAATATGATTTATTCTATAGCGTTTAATTGTGAACATTTACTTAATATTATCTGTTGTTTGTAGAATATGCAAAAAAATCTGAAAGGGTTATAACACTACGAAGTTATTTTTTTCTAAGCTTTCAGCGTTCAGAAATCCAGAACAAGAAAGTTTTTTGTTTTCTGTTTTTGTATAAATTTTCATATATTTTTTTCATATAACCTCATAAAATGTTTGGTGTTGCAAGCCTAGAATGGCCATTTTTATTTCTAAGGAATAATTTTTTTATTGGTTTTAAGTCACAGTTAATCAAACTCATTAGTGGCATGACAAGCCTTGACCAGCAAAGGTTTTTTTAACACATAAGAAGAACAAGAAGAAAAAGAGGCAGTGAATAAATCTTTAAAGATTCACAATTTGGCAAGATGATTTGTGCAATCAGGTTGAATTTCAAACTTTCGATGGTCAACGAAATATTGCAGAATATTGCGAAAAGCAAGAAAATGGAAGGTTATTTAAATTATACCATTATGAATTAAATAAAGACACTAGACAACAACTAGAACTAAGAAATAAAAATGAGCGATAATATGCATATCACGATGACATTTCTTGCAGGGGTAACAAAACAAAAATAAAAAGAAAATGTGAATGAAATCCTAATGGTGATTCCATTCTATTAAGGTATTTTCAAGGTATTCCTGGAAATCCTTCCTCCGTCTCGAACGAAACACAATGTACTCACTTGGCTACGTGTGAGAACCGGCTTTTTGCGTTCCCGATGCAGGAAAGAGGAGGATTTCTTTTTGAGGGAAGAAGATGTTGAGCTGGTTCCACCCAATTTACTCGAGCAGCTTAGTGTAGCTTTTACACAGGATGGCGAGGAGAGCATACAGCACGTCCCAGAACCTTGACACTCGTGGGTCTTTTCTGTGCTGTCCTGTTTTTGACCAATTCTGATGTCTGCTTCGTTTACTTTGATACCATTATTCGTCTGAAGACGATGGGCCCCGTCCCCGTTGTCGTAGGCTGGATTGATGCATCCGCCATCGCTATTGCTTATGTCGATTAGCGCACTACCCGAAGTGACGGTAACACAAACGTCCCTAGGAGAGACGGCATGAGTGGAAGATCCACCAGACATGGTGTTTCCGCCATACCCGGCTGATCCACTTGCGGACGCAATCGATGTGTTGGACGTGTCGGAATTATCGCTCTGCACAATGCGCAACCATTAAATTGGATCCAAAATCATGGATAGCATCGATGCACAAACAAAAGTGTAACAGGTAGTGTATAGAAACATATAACCAGTAAATCATTGACACAATAAAATAAAAAAAAATATAAAAACAAAATAAAATAAGCAAACAATATGTGTTCAATCAAATTTGACCAAAACCATTTAAATTTATTGTGTCGAATTAAGAAAGTGAAATGGAAAGTACAATTAAACGGAAACAGATCACAAGAAACAAATCAATACAGACAAAAAGAGTAATTGAAAATGGAAGAAAGATAGGCAGAGAAAGAGGAAGAAGAAAAATATAGAAGAATTGTATTGCTTTGTTTTTGAAAATTGAGATTTATATTTAAGTCCATGACATAATGGTGAGTATTGTTACAGAAACCGAGATTTAAATGTTGGTGCGTTTATGATATAAGCAAAAAATAAACGATTTCAAGCACACTTAAAAGACAGGCATATAAAAAGTATTGTAATTTTTTTGTATTTACTGAAAACTAAATCTCTACTATTAAACATGCATATCACTACATCTATCAGCATGATATTATTACTACATTGACATTTATTATGTTTATTTGTTGTTGTTTATTAGAGCCTATATGATAAAAAACAATACAAATCTCACCCAGCAAAATTGTTTTTTTTTATTTAGTAGAGACGGCCAGGCCGTATTGTTTATTTTTTTTTCAAAATACAAACAAATATATATGCAACCATATATATGGCTGTTTAGGTGAACACGAAGCGTATCAACAAAACGTTTAAAGTCCTTTCAATGAAGAAGAAAAAAATTAGGAACAAAAATATGATGAATAAATAACTAGGCGGTATGGTGAATTATTCGAAAATGGGTCAAAATTTTAAATTCAATACATTCATACA
Organism: Anopheles epiroticus; assembly: GCA_000349105.1. NCBI lineage: Eukaryota > Metazoa > Arthropoda > Insecta > Diptera > Culicidae > Anopheles > Anopheles epiroticus. The sequence goes on from KB671647.1 coordinate 54,091, forward strand.
ATTAATAAACAGGCATCTCATAATTAATCCATGATTTCGATATGTGAAACAAGGTCTTTAAAGGATAACAGATTGATGCATAGCTCATTTGTAGCAAACCATTTTCTTTCTGGGTTTGACAACTTCCTGAAAAGTGTTTACAAACAAAGGAGCACCAGTAAAGGCATGAGATTACGGTATTTCTAAACATTTAATTCGATCTTCTCCACATCATCCGAATTTAAGTGAAGGCGAAGGTTAACGCCTCACCGTAATAGCCGAATACGGATGATCTGGCTTTCAAAAATGTCTAATCCAATGGACACATGCTGGTAACCCTAACGATTTTACACACGTCGTCGAACGTGTTAGTTCACTCGAATGGGGTTTCACGGTTAATATAATTCACTTTAGCAATACGGCCTGGTGGTTACTACCCAATAAAATAAATAATTCACTTTCTTTTTAAGAAACATACTGATCGGTTTTATGGAATAGTTAACAGAAGAAAAAACTGTCTTCCTGCACTTTTTTATACAAATATTGCTCTGAACATTACCAATGCACATATGAAAATCCAATGCATGCTATGATTTATTTTTTATTATGAAACTGTCATTTTTCTTTCCCATGGTCTTCGGTCATTTTAGGTATTGGTAATCGCTCGTGCGTCATGCGTTGCGTTTTCTAAAAATGTATGGATTTTGACACACGGTGCGGAAACGCATGCGTTGGGATCACACAAATTTGATTTTAATGCATCAACGCAGCCGTCTGTCAAATTGCAGCTGATCTTCTGAATTGTTTACATGAAGTATTGAAACACCGGTAATAAAATACAGCTTTATAATTAAATATAGCTTTATAATAAATATAATTTGTAGGGATTGATATTAGTATTATGAAATATAAATTATACAAGTAGGCTAGCAGAGGAAACACCAGTTGGTAGAAAGTCAAATGAGAGCTTAGAAGGCTATGTAACCAGAAAGAGGAGATCAGTCTTGTGATTGATTCCATCGTGCATAGAAGCTTTTGTTTGAGCGAAGAAACTTGCGAAATAAAGTCGAAATGAACGGAAATCACGACATAATTATTATAATATTTATCCCCGAATCCCGAATAAATTCACGTGTAGAAAAGCTCTTATTACCAAAAAAAACCCGAATGATAAACATCTAAGGGTAAGTTTACACGATACGATTCCTGCTCGAAATTTCACAGCCTACAATTCTTTTTTAAATGTATTGGTGCATTCGAGCAGGGTTCGCGATTCTTTTTCGAGCAGAAAAGATTACCCGATTTTGGTGGACAACACGAATCTTTTTTGCGAATTGTTATGGAGCAATCTTCATGGCTCACTTGATGCTTGCCATAAAGATTCGTATCGTGTAAACACGAAACGGTTTGCGAATCTTTTTTATTCAGCTGTCTGTGATGGTACGGGTGAGATTCGCCATCAAAGAATCGTATCGTGTACGCGTACCTAATTAGGCGTAATTAAAACGCGACGCACTGCGTTGAGCGATTACCATCCTAGCGTGCGGACGTGCGTGCGAAACGCAGACGCATGAGCGATTACCAGGGCCATACTCTATATGCATCAACCTGTTATCCTTTATAGACCTTGATGTGAAGATTGAAACACAAATAAGGACACTTACATCGATGTGAAATGCAAATATTTTGAAGTTTCCGTAATGTTTATTGTGTTCTGATACTTATTGTGTTTCTCTTTACAGGCAGCATCTTTCAAACGAGTTAGATACAAACACTGTTTGTGGATTTTGTGTCATGTTGAAAGGTCATGCTGGTCATGTTATATCACTATTAATTGTTATATTCTTTTATTGTAATATTCTTATAATGATGATACGATTCTTACAATGCAGGTATCGTGGTTCTATATAGTTGATATTTAAGAAAAAACTCAATAATGCTCTATTCTTTAGAGCTGTAATTCTTAAAGCTTGCTTGTGCGATATGAGAAGTGAAAATTACTCTTATTTATACATTTTCCAACGAAAAACGTGAACCTAATGCAACATCATTCTATGCAACTCTACCATTCCATGGAAACTTCATTGAAACAAGTTATTACTAAACAATAAACACTATATTGTTAGATTTTGGAATTATTTTGTGATCCATGTAGCGCAACCTGAATTTGTTTACAACAACAAAAGTCTGAAACTGTGTAATTTACCATTTTATTAGATATTATGGCTGTGACAGCTCATGCTATGACAAAAAGGAACGTGCTATGACAAAAAGTTACAAAAATAACAAAATTATACAACCATGAGCAAATAGAGAATAAGCGACGCATGCTTTAATAAAATTATTGAGAAATTATAAGATTTTGTGATTATGATCTTATTATAAGTGATGATAAGGTTATCAAATTATTTACTGAATATTGCAACAATTGAAATATGAAAAGTTTTAACGTTTTTTTAGTTTTTAAGTAATTTACGTTTACGTTTACATGCTCATTTTCCATGTCTGCAGCATCTCATGCTGGCAAGATTATGTTTGGTTATTCTTTTAGAATACAAAATACAGCATTATAACAACAATTAGTAGTTTAGTAGTATCAATGTAGTAGATACGTTTATTCCTATTTTATTTCGTTAGCTAATTGAATGCAATTGTATAGTCATATGTTATTAGAGTTAGGCATTCTAGAATTGTTGACACAGTATGTAGAGAGTATGTATTGGGAGATATCGAGTTATCGATATACAGGGCTTTCAAAAACAAAGCAACAAAAACTAGTTCCATCAATATAATTGAATTGAATATTTACTCACTATTTTCGTCATATTATCAAGCACATAAAAAGCTAAAAACTTAGCTAATTGTCAAACCCATCAAAATTTAAATTGCTTATGGGTTTGGCAATTCATTGTCACCTGTTTGGTTTTATTTCACGAATGTTCACGAACTTTCACAAAACTATGTGTTTTATAACTCAAGCAATCGTCAGTTCTATTATTTTTAGCACATATGAATTAAAGTCACGCTATTTCTTGGGCGTACCATATGGCCGTTGATTCTTAAAGTTCGCAAGGGTCAACTGTAGCCTTTCAACTAAGAACGTCCTTGAATATCATTCCTGATTAATACCTGATTAGACGAAGCACCAACATTGCTTCCGGTTTCAGCACACCGAGCTTCCACAGCTCAGTGTAGAATGAAAGGATAAGCCTCTAAAATAGGGTTATAGTTTGAAACATACTACAATACCTCTTCAATGCCAATCTTTGTGTACGTTATGTTGCGGCATCGTGACGCTTATCGACGAAGGCTGGTTTCATCAAGGTTGGGGAGTGTTTAAAAATAACTCATCACTATTAAACGAAGGGAAAGGGTCGCTTTACTTACACGTACTTAGTTTTTGCAAGGACAAAGCAAATATATGTGTTCTTTAATCGATTTACCGGATTGACTAAAGAATAGTTTAATATTTTTTAACGATTTTTTCGTTAATTTTCCTTCGCTGTTAATGTTACAAGTAGTTATTGTTTGCTAATAACTTTTCGAAAATTGAATACTTAGGAAGAATTTGTAAAAAAAATGAAGTACTATATGAATTTTTTTATAGTCCCTTCTCATACTCATGCTTGCGTAAAATAAAAAGAGATGTTTAAATAAAACATATTATATTAGTATATAATATTATTATTAGTGTACAGCGGGGCGGGGAGATAGAAACCCTTAAACCTAAGGTAGTATTATGTAAACGAGTTAATAATCTGTACAAAATGCCACATAAAATCCATGTTAAAAAAAATATACCATTTATAAGGTATGAAAATATGTTAAGGCCAGAACTAAATAACTTTACGCAAAGACAAAAACTTATCATTCTAAAATCATTTATAAACTACGTGCGACTTATTTTCAATGAAAAAGGTACATTAAATATGGATGAGGAAACTTTAGAATACTATTTACTTTCACAGAGCGTTAGGTAGTGGTTTTTTAGTGTTAATGTAATATTATATGTATTAGGCTGAAATATATTGTTTAAAAAAAAAGTGTACTAAACCAACAATGTGTGACTGTAATACCGACTAAAGCATAACCAGTAAATCATTTCAAAGCTCTACATGATTGATGCAATGTGTTTTAAGCAGAAGCAAAAATTAGTAACATAAAGTATCTTTGATTGAACAGATTTGGGTTACAGGTTTTCTGTTCTATATATATCAAGTAGGATTAATATTTATAACACTTACAAAAATAGTACAATGAATAAAATAAGACTTGTTTAATTATCTGTTTTTTGCATCCGCCACATAAAAAAATCCGACACGTAATATCAATAAGCATGAAGGGTTATTAAATTCTAATCATTTTAATTTTATCAATTTCTCTGTTTAATACAAAGTTTAAATTAAGCATAAGAATATTTCAAGTGAAATAGTAGCATTTAAAACTTTAAACTAGCAGACACACACACACATTCCACGTTCCAAAACCGAAATATATGATGCATAGAAGGTACAAACTTGCGATAGATGTTAGCGATACATACCTTTCGTACGTGTGGATCGTTTGTTATAATGGTTGGAGTTGTTGTCTGACGCTCGATCTCATCCAGGTGGGTAAGGCTCAACGATTTCATCTGATAGAAAAACGGACCACCACAGCAATCAACGCGAATGGCAGGCACAGGATGGTATTCCAATGACAGATGGGAAGTAGCACAAATGAGGTAGAGAGGCGTAGAGATATGCAGAAAAAGAGAAATGAAAAGAAAGAACAAACAAGAAATATTAAAGATAATGTAGATCATTCCCCACACTTAGCAAATATTTCCCAAAGTCATCAATCACGAGACGGAAGCTTTTGCTGTTTTTTTTTTTCTTTGTTCGTTGCGTTTTGTGAGTCCCATGACGCTGATTTGGTTTTAGGTACCGATTTAACAAAGCAAATAGCTTCAATGGTATGAAAAAATATGTTTCATTTTTAACAAAAACAAAAAGGAACAGATAAATTCCAAAAAGCAAAAGGCATTGGAATTTACACGCTGAGGATGTACATTGCCTTATTTACCTGCAGCCGTTTTCGGAGGTATCAAATCGAAACAATTTATTATGATGTTAACTCCAACGGCAAACGCGTACCCCGTGAATATATTCCTAAATTTGTAAATGAATAAAATTTAGCGACCAAAAATTTTCTGCTTTAAGCAATGCGTCCTAACCATTACTATAGAATAAAAATTATAAAAAAATATACATATATATAAAAAAAATAAAAAAAAATATATATGTCTGAGCCTTGATAGCGATGTCTTTTAATTTTGGAACATTTTGATTCTTTCTTCAATCTTTTTTAATGGGTGATGTGGCACTGCTCACTCTCAACATTAATAGTGGAAAAGCGTCAAAGGTCAAACCGAAATCTCTAGAAGAATGCTAATTGAGGTAGCAGAACATCGCGTAACGAGCAATCTTATCTTATTTAACCAAAAACGAAACGCACAGTAGGAAGCCTGTCGACGTTATCCCCATCATCTGTCAAGAATGTAAAATGGGACTCTTAATTTTTATTTCCTTTTTTCTCCAACGATATCATGAGAAAGGAACGCGCCTAAAAAGTTTGGAAGGATGTTTAGCAAAAACAGAAACAAATGACCAAAAAAGTATTCACGCCAGATTAAGTCATGCTTTCCATAATTACCGTAAAAAGGACAAGATGAAATACAATCATTAAGAATATAACTGTTCTACTAAAGAGAAAATACAACAAGAATGAATGGAATTGCAGGGGTTTATTTAAGATGGTGAAAAATACTTGCAACAATTTGGGGGCGGCACTGGCAAGCAGGGTCTTTAAGAATTTTATCAAATAATTCGTGAAAATATTGAGGCAAATGAAACGTTATGGAGAGTAGTGTTTTGGATTGGAAATTGTCTGAACTTGGGTCACTGTGCAGAAAAGTGAGAATCCGATTTTAATTAACATTAAAAAAGGGAACAGTTTTCACATCCAATATTAGTTCAAAAGTCGGCGAAGTAAACATAATCGATTTCCGTAATTCTCAACTGACGCTATGTTCACTGAGTTCCACGAATAGATAACTAAATAGTCTAGGCTTCAGTGACGTTTACGGCATACGGGAAGAAAACAAGCAAGGATGTCTAGTGCTAGGTGCTGTCTCTCGTTTTCAAAAAATTTGTATGCTTCTCGTGCTGGAAGTCAACATTGGCATCTTTATCGGAATGCCGAGCGGAATGAAGCGTGAAGGGGACGACAAAGCAACGTAGCGATGGTTCAGATGTCTTGACCGAGCGCTGTAACATTTTATGGCAACAGAGCTTCGCTTGACGACGAAAATGTGTTATTAATGAAATTCATTCTGATTTTCAACAGTAAAATGCTTCGCTTTTCGTTAATCGTGCGATGAAATGTGTTACGAAAGCAGCTAAACCGAGAAGAATGTTGGGAAAAAGGGAGGTTATTTGAGTGCGAGTCCTTGAGATAGCGCCTCGGGAGCTTAGGTGGGACATACGGTAGGTAAACGATGCGTTGAAACATAATGCCATCCGAAGGGGAAGAAGCATTAGGAGTTGAACAGCCCACCGTCTTGGTGCTGGAGAATGTTTCCAGAAATAAATTCAAATTGAAAAATGACAACCTTACACTGCGGGATGTCGAGAACCGAGAAGTGGAAAATCATCAGAAAGAAAAGCTAGCAGAGTAGGCGATGGGTAAACACAATTGTGGAATGATTTTTTCAAACGTTCAATAAGGTAAGCGTATCGCTCGTTGGATACGAACAAGCAATGTACCAGGGGCAAAGAGCTATCGATTGTAAGAACATATTTCGATAGGCACTACAAGATATGATGGTATGGACGAATAATATGACTTGCAGTTAGCTAAAAATTGCGTGTTATCAAATGTGTTGTTTTTTAACCTTGGATGGAATGGATAGCAATATCATTTGATTTCCGGATTAAAAACATGAAAAAATAATGATCAATAATAATGATAATATTTAATATTGCATTGTACGATGAAAGTTATTGTTGGCTGTGTCTGTGTGTATGTTTTTTTTTTTTAATGTTGGATGTATGACTACAGACCAGTGGTTCTCAAACCCTTTTCTTTCTGTTTAGTAATTATTTTTAGTAAGACCCATTTCAAACCATTCGTTTTGCAGAATATTGAAAGCATTTCAAATTGTATTTGAACAAATTTTGAAATTTTGGTGTGAGTAATACATATGATTTGTAATGAACTGACTAGCTCAGTTTGCTCAAATGGCTGTTAGCAGACAACTTTTGTATCAACCATTAAGAATCCTTGTTCCACATTGTTGATTTGATAAACGTGATCACTCCATATTCTTGGGCTGTAGCACTACAATAAGACTTGTTGCAGCCTATCATAATTTGTCATTTGCTTATTGAAGTGTAATATTCTTTTTTGGAGCACCTTGATCCTTTCATTTTCTTTCCGGAAAGGAGTGCTCCGTGCAGGGACTATTAATTTTAAATGTCTGTTATACAAAATCATTATAGCAATATGCAATATGTTTGCATTCATCATTATTTAATTTTGATATGCGTTGTTTCGAATAAATTTCAGATTTGAATGTAAATTCTTATATCAACTGTTGATGTTTCCACATTGCGAAAGTAAATTTACTTTTTCACATTACTTTTTCAAAAGGATTATAATCTATATTAAATTCTTGAAATTTCAAAGCTCTTCACTAAACACTTCTTCATATACGAAGCTAAAAACTATTATGAAACCGACTAATACTCATCGTCTAGACCAGCGGTCGGCAAACTTTTGGGAACAAAGAGCCAAATTTTATAAAACTATAGAAAATGTTT
>KB671647.1:65765-76983 GCA_000349105.1 Anopheles epiroticus
GAGCCGTACTTTACCGATCGCTGGTCTAGACTAATCGAGTCCCACAGCCCATGAAAATTTTTCCAGTGGGCGGTAGGGACCATTTTAGGAATCGCTGCTATTGACCGATATAGCGATATTGTGCACGTATGGCGTGATACAATAATTACAATAAAGCTACAATAAGCTAACAAGACTTTACTTGTTATTGTGCTAAACACTAACAACAATATTGTTACTTAAATAAGTTGAAAATAATCAAAACATTACAAACATCAGTCCATAATATAATCGTCAAAGTTTGGCTGAGAAATGATTTAAGTCCTTGTCGAACCGTGCCTGTTCCGGAACGTTTGGTATAGACAAAACCGTCTGCAGAAAACTGAACTTTTATTATTCTGCCCTTTATTTTTACAAAAGTGCATGCATATTCTGTGTTGGTTTATATAAATGTATAATCATTTTAAAATTTATATTTTGATTTTAAGTCACAAATGGAGACGCATGGTAGTTTGTAAAGCATACTAAACGCGATAAAATTAAAATATCGTTACAATCATAACATTATTTTAGTTTATTCAAGTTTAAAGAGCTTATGAACTTATTTAATGAGTCTTATTTAATTGTAGCTTGAGTTGCCGTTAGAACTTAAGAAATTGATAAAATTATGACGAAATAATGCAAAGTATAAAGATTGCAAAAGGGCGCCTCGGTAGGCTCATGGGTAGCGGTGTAGGCCTGTTTCATTATATCAGGCCCGACGTTGCATCGAATCCCAGTCGGACCGGTGTCGCCTCCATATGCAGGATTGACTGTCCTGCTATGGGTACACTAAAGCACAACTCCCCATACGCCGCAGGATTAACAATCTTGATATGGATGGGTACAATCAGTCGCACATTGGTGCACTGGTTAGGCCTTGACCCTAGGCCTTGGGTTGTTTTGCCACCCAAGAAGAAGAAGATAAAAATTAAAAACCTAAATATATGTATTGCCTACAGGACACGGTCTCGTGCATAATCCAGAAAAATGTTGTTTTTAAATTTCACCCCTAAAACCTTTTTGAGCAAATCAATAATCTGTAAAGAGAACATTTGTATACAGCAATAACATATCCATTGTATGCTTTTAAAATTAAAACTGATAATCCACCTTTTTTGCTTACCTGTAATTTTGATGGAGGTGATACAACCAAACATATTTTCATTGTTGTCCTAAGAAAATCATCCCGTTTTTTCCGTACACTTTTGCTTGTGATCTCCTTCTTTTGCAATCCACCTTCTTTTACCTCTGTCGGCGTTTTACCATGACTAGGAGATGTTAATGTTGTACTGTCGGACAGATTGTTTGACATAACGGTAGGCGTTACGGTACCGAAGGTGTTCGAAGGTAGTTCCTGGTTTTGATCACTCGCAGTTAACGGCGCAGGAGTTGGAGGCGTTACGTAGCATGTTCCCGTAATGATCGAAGACATTGCTTGTGGCGATGCGTTACAGTTTGTTGGTGATGATGTCAGATCAATGGACGGCTGGTGGCTTAACGATGAACCACTGCTCGTTTGGCTAACGGAACCACCGGACTGTTTCTGTGACAGTCTCGGTGGAACGGGTGGGCCTTGCGGTGAAAGAATGGTGTGCGATGGCGAATTTTGTGTCGATTGCTGTAACGGTGAGGTTGATTTGAGCAGCAAAGATCGCGTCCGTTTTGCGCCGGAAGTTACTGCTGCCGTAATGGCGGACGATGGGCTACCACAGATGGCAGGTTGTGTGTTGCTAGAAATGGGAGCGGAAGCTATCGATCGATCATTTGGAGAGGTGACTGGTGGAGAACCTAAACACGTCGGCGAATTCTTTAGGCAACATCCGGAAATATTATTGAAATTAAGTATAAAAGGATTATTGCTTCGTTGGTCCGCGATTTTGGAGCACTGGTGGTTAGGCTGATGTTGATGAGGAATGTTGTTGGGTCGTGTACTCAAAGGTGCTGACCCCATCGGTATCGAATCTACATTGGAGTAGTGTGCATAGTGTGAAGAGCCGTAACTAGCTTTCCGAAACAATGGTATTTGGTAGTTAGTAACCGGCGAAGCAGGCTGTGTTTGTGGAGACTGTTGGCAATGGGGCGCCTGGTGATGGAATGTCTGCTGATTTGGCTCTTGCTGTTGTAATTGTTGTTGTTGTTGCTGTTGTTGTTGCTGCTGCTGCCGCTGTATAAACTGCTGTGTAGTGCTAGATATACGACTAAACTGATGATACATTTGATACTTTGGCGGTGACTGAGCTGCCGTTTGATCGAAGCTTCGACTTAAGTTCTGGGGTAAAATTAGGCTAAAACTTGTGGTACTGCTACCTATGAGCGAATTCGAGACATTTCCTTGGTGTCCTTCGTTTTTATCGGTTATCTGCGCACCATCATCCTGTGCAGGTTGAGTTGGAGAGTGTAACATTGACAGCGGTGTAGTTGGATTAGGTGAGGAAGTTGATATGGCCGTTGCGGAAGCTGATGTAGCTGATGGTTGCGTATGAAGCGGATGGGACTGACTGGTTGAATGCACATTACGTTCTGGTGGCACTGGACATACATCGCGCACAGGCGATATGCGCTCTATACTACGCACCAGATTTCGTTGTTTGATAGTTTCGTTGCGACGTTGCACTTTTTCATCCATCGTGACTGACAACGTGTTGGTACAGAATGCTTTGATATGCCGCCCTTCAGTACTAAACACTGCACGTGGTTAATGTGACAGACGCCACCTGGGCAAATGGAAGGGAGTGTATTGCGGGCGTATTATTGCAACACATTTGATCCATGTATCGAATGTTTCGGACTCTCTCGCGTCATCCAAAAACTGGATGCCATTCCTTCTCCGCCCTCTTTGGGTAACTGCTGTCCACACAAAACTGCTTGCGTTGGCAAATTTTGGGCCTAGCTGTACCCAAATCGATAGCTCACACGCTTCTGGTGGCTTGCTACGTGAAACGTTTTCATTCCGATGTAAAGGTGTTGTCTTTGGTCATTTGTTTTCCAGCTGAAAGGGTTAAATTCGATACGTAACTGCCAAACCATTCAAGTAAATCGTATTATAACAATGTAGTCATGTATGCCACCTAGATGCGACAAATATGTAGCTTAGTTTAATTTGATTGCTTTTTTGATGCTTTGAATACTATTTCACATTTAAACAGTACTACCTGACCGTTAATTCCGAATAAAAAAAACTATTTCACAGTACTACGTTTAAATTTATCATGCATAAATGTTCACTGAGTTCTACCCACAGCATTAATACCAAAAATAGGTTATTCTTGATCTACAAAATTTAGGATACTACTGTAAGGTTTAACAACCGTTTAGATCAAAGCCGGCCGTTTCCGGCATACAAGACTTATTTATACTCTAGATTTGGAAAGTCGGTATGTATACTATGGAAACGGTCTATATTGGATTTGCACTCCGGTTTTCTCGAGTGAACATCAACTTCATCAACGTTTAATTCAATCGATATCTCTTTCGCAAACATTTGTCAGTAATGAATTAAAATTAAAATTAAAAAAATAAAATTAAAAGTTTATTGAGCATTTGTTTTAAAATTGGGGATTGGGGAGCAACATGAAAACTTTGCTTTCGCCATGGCAACAGCTCAAAATTTCATATTAAGCTTGCTACAAACAAACAGCACTGTTCTTACAGCCCCAAAAATTTAACCAATAGTACATAAAAAGTGGATTGGGGTCGGCTCGATGGTCTAGGCGTAATGGTATAGGCTTATCATACGACCCGATATATTATTAAATCCCATTCGGACTGCTGCCGTCCTCCGTACACAGGATTGATTATGCTTATACGGGTAGATAATTCGCAGCCCAACTATACGCAGGATTGACTAGCAATCGATGGTTACACTATATCACAGAAAAAACCAAGGCAAATTTCTGTTCTGATAGGTCTTGACAGTTCAAGAGTTGTTGTGGTACCCGAAAAGAAGAAGAACATAAAAACAGTTGTCTCTCATATTTCACTCAACGTCAAATTGTGAAAAAATGCTAAAAACGTGATATGAAATATGAAAGCTCTAACGAGTCATTTTTGTCTATGTCTAGATGATTAAATATATCCTACTTATATTTTAATTATAATTAGCAATACGGCCTGGCTGTCACTTCCGAAATACGAAAAACATATTTTAATTATAATATTATTATAATAATTATAATAACACGAAACATAAAAAAAAAACTATAAGCCCTTTTTAATTTACTTGAATCCAGTCCTTGATAAACGTGTATATACTATAAGTAAAATTGTCAGTTTGGCTAAAACAGGCCATATCACAGGCCAATAGATTAATAAATCAATAAAAAAATTAAAAAATATGATCATTAAAATAATAAAATAAATGTGTAAATAAATTATTGTTTACCAAATTTTATGTTTACCAAGAATATGGTAATATGTTTACCTATTTTATAAGGATATGCTAAATGATTTTGCAACAATGCTAGAATAAAGTAAGATAAACCCAAAATGGGCCAGCTCGGTGGTCTAATGGTAACGGCGTATGGCCGTCAAAAGGCCCGTCGTCAGTTCGAATCTCATTCGGACTGCTGCCGCCTCCTATACGCAGGATTAACAATCTTGATATGGATGGGAACACTCAGTCACAGAAAGAGCCAAAGCACAATGGTGTTCTGGTTACGCCTTGACCCCACAGGGGTTGTTGTGCCTCCGAAAAAGAATAAGAAAGTCAAAAATATTTCAAAACAGTTTATCTAATTTACTTCCAATACTAAAATCCTTTGCAAAGAAAAACAAGGCTCATATTGATTAAAACATGCCTCTGCCAATTCAGATGTTTAGCATCGTGGATAAATAAATAATGAATATCACAAACGGATTTATTAGTATTGATTACGAGGATTGTTTCGCAGATCCTATTTTAATGCGTGGAGAGAATGATGATTGATTGCCAAATGCTAACGGAAACATGATGCATGAAATCTCATCTCATACGGCACGTAAACCATTTTAACACCCTATAAAGGAGAACGATTTGGAAGGAATAGTTAAAGGAATCTTTACGGTACAACAACAAATAAAAGGTTGATAGAAAACATACACACGTAGAAATATGCACACGCGCTTAGAAAAGGGGGCAAGTTCTTCTACCCTATTATTTGTTTTGTAAACTGACGAGATGAAGAAAGCACTAGGCAACCGAAACAGGAGGGGTTCTGTTTATGGAATCGGTTTACTTTCCTTCGCTTTGTTGCTCGTTAGTAAAGTGATTCTTGCTTAGGCTAGGTACGAAAGGAGTGCACATGAATGCATGGATGCAATTGCACATGGATGAGAGCGACGACACCATATCGGTCGATGGTAAGAAGAATGCAGGACAGTGTTCAAGGAAATCGGGAAACGATGAGGCGCTGGCAATAAAACATTTATAAGCGGCATACATAATTTATTTGTTGATTCATACGTTGCGAATACAAAAGCAGTTTTATGGTATTGTGTGTGTGAGACAGAGAAAGAGAATGTGTGAGAGTGCCTTTCTTTCCAATACATATTTTGCACGGATGTAGAAGGCATCTATAATGCTATGTGCATCATAATGCTATTATGATTCTTCAGCAAAGGTTTCACAATAGGGAAGAATACAACAATATAATTCGTGTATTTCAAGCCAATACAATATTGAATCAGGTTAATACAAGATTTGTATTGTATGCAAAAACGGATTATATACGGAGAAAAGAAACTACAATGCGAGAATCATATTATTAGGTCTAGTAAAACAAAAATAGTCGAGATTGTCTAGACCAGGGGAATAGGCTCCATGCCAAATGTTTTTTTTTGAAGTTGTTTTAGAAATTTTGACTATAATTACTTCAAACTATACTACTCTTGAGTAATGCACACAACGTACAAAAATGTTTGAAGCTCCTTGAAAGATTGTTATCAAACCAAGAAACAGAACATGAACGAACTGGTGTAACGGCGCTATATTAATGACGTAGGACGCTTTCAAAGCCCGTCGTAGGAGTTTACTGTAGGTATGGAACGAAAACCTAGCATACTTCACTGTTGTTATATAAAACATGCTTTCAACTATCTAGTGACTGGTTTATCAACTCTAAATGTCGTGGTGTTAATTGTGTCACTCTGTAACGCACATCAATGATAGTTTGTTGATTGGCATCTGACTTTTTTGTTGTTTTTGCCTGGTTGTGCTTCACCTTGTTTAGTTTTAATTAAACTGGCTTAATTGGGAGTCTGTAATCAGTGATATAGCTCAGCATTTCTTCGGGATGAGTCTCCAGACGCGTTCATGGTAAACGCTCATCGGATCGGCCGGAGAAAATCTTGGGTCGAAAGAGCTTAAACATTACCGCACCTAAGTTGACAATAAATTAGTCCCACTTCTCATAGGTCTTCATTTTCTCATCACGTTAAAGACATGGTGTTCCGTACTTCGTGCCGGGTTCAGATGAAAATTGTCATCTTATTCGCAACGTTCTCAGGATTGCTACGCTATGAACTCAATCGACATTTGCTTGCGCCTCGACACGGTAGTGCCGCATGGAGGTATTCGTACGAAAGATTACAGCTATTATTCCCACTTGACATCAAAGATTAAAGCGTCTGCCTTTAGAACTTACGATTTCCATCTTTCCTGTGCAATGACAAAACGGAACACATAGGTTGTTTGTACAAACAAACTAATTTGTAGTGTTGATTTAAAGAGTTTACCCGCAATCAAAAAACAAGCGGTTCATTTTGCAAGCTAGGGAAGTGAGGTATGTACTTCAAGCGTTTATTTAAATCTCTTGGGTATTTTTGTCGGATTTAAAGACCTTATGTTTATATGTTTGACATAATAAGTGCTAAAAAAAAGTTTACTATGCTTAAACTACCAGTGGTTGGTTTGTAGCAGCAATAGACTACAAAAGAAGCATTACACGGAACGATACGTTACACTTCAAAATGGTTTAAATATTGATCTATCTTCATTATCGACAGTCTGTGAGTGATGGCCAATTTCTGAAAATCGAGTTCAATGAATGGGTTACAGGTTTTGTCATTATGGATACGTGTTATATCCTTTGGATGAGGCCTGCAGAAGCACTCATATTAATGAAAACGCAATAACGCACGATTTTGGTTCAATAACGAAACTAAAGTTTAAAAGCTCTTATAAACCACATGGTTCAACCGAACTACAAATCGTACGAAACGATTAGTTTAAATTAATCCTATACGTTTTCTAAATAAATTAATCTAATCTCTCTAATGTTCCACTTTTCTATACAATCATGAGTCTTACACTATGTACCTAGCGGTCTACATACCATGGAGTATATACGATGGACCAGCAAAATTGAAGATGAAGAAATAAGTGCTTAATAAAGCGACAATTCACAAGGGTCAAGCAGAGTTTAATTAAAGTATAACCACCCTTGTCGCGTTACTTCCGCAACTTCCTACTGGTGATGCATGTGGTGTGGTTATGCTATGAACTACTAAAACGAAGAAATTAATTTGATGCATTCCACCAAGAGCTCCAAGCAGCTGATCATCAATCCTAACACGGATACGTTGCGTGCTTCTTGAGCGTCGTAATTGACACAAATGACCTTAGGGGAAAACTTTATCTAGGGCATATGTTATTTACACTGACTTGTCTTGGAATTGCGTGCTTTTTATTTGATTTATTTGATATTTATTATTGAGAGTTTTGAGTAAAAAAACAACAGTTACGTGGGATGTTTTCATGAGCGTTATTTAATTGCAATAATCGTCAATAAACTATAGTTAAAAAAAACTTGTTCACAATACACAAAATGAATATCCGATTCGAAAAGTTCTTCATTGTTAAACCCTGCTTAATTAACTTATTGTTCCTGAAAACTGCGCTAGTTTTTATCGCAGAGTTGTTTGGAGAGATGAGCCAAATAGGGTTCGAACTACACTGGACTTTATTAGAGATTAACCAGTATATGATGCGCTCTTTGGGTTATCTTTTGAGTTTTTAGATTTTTTTTATTATGCGTGAAGAATGGATGATGTTTTGTCACAATAATGCTGCTGCTTCAAGTATGTTGCCGAATCTTGGAGGAAATGGCAGAACAACAGCTCACCACGTTCCATAAGTTTATGGATGTCAAAGTCGCATATGACAGCATAAACGGGGTCAACTTTACGCTGCAATCATCTTTTTTGGAATACCTGGCAAACTAATTAGGCTATTTAGATTAGCCATGATCAACGTCACATGCCAAGTGAAGGTGGATGGAAAACTCTCAGGATCCTTTGCTACCACCAAGGGTCTGCGCCAGGGAGATGGGCTTGCTTGTCTCTTTATCAACCTGGTGCTAGAGAGGGCCATCCGCGACTGTGAGATGGAGACCTCGGGAACCATCTTGTGGAAGTCAACCCAGATCTTGGCATACGCTTATGATATAGACATCATTGGCCTGCGGCTCTCCTATGTGGCGGAAGTCTACCAAAGGATCGAGCAGGCGGCAGAAGACCTCGGGTTGCAGATTAACGAGGCAAAGACTAAACTGATGGTGGCACCATCAGCACCAGGTGACATACGGATAGGTGAACGCTCTGTCGAAGTCGTCCCGACTTGCATCAAAGATCAGCACCGACAACAGCATAGAAATCGAGCAGTGCGCACGGATGCTGGCGGCCAGCCGGTCATTATCTGAGCCTGAAGAAGCATTCCTCCTTACAACACCTGTCGTGACGGATCAAGCAGGGGCTTTATCACACGTATATAGTTCCAGTACTCACGTATGCCTCTGAGACATGGACTCTGTCCAAATGAAACGAAGCCTTCTTAGCCGCGTTCCAGAGGAAGATGCTCAGGAGGATTGATGGCCCCATCCGTGAGGAGGGACAATGGAGGAGCCTCTACACTAACGAACTGTACGAGCTGTACAACGATCTTGCTGTTGTGCAGCGTATTAGCTCGCCTTCTCCGATGGGCTGGCCATGTTATACGCATGGAGCAGGACGACCCAACCCAGAAAGTCTTCTTAGGCCATCCACATGGACAAAGCAGGCGTGGAAGATCCAAGCAGAGGTGGGAAAATGACATAGAGGCGTTTGTCATCAAGACCGAGATAATGTATTGGCAGATGACAGTGCTAGACCGTGACCAGTTTCATAGCGTGTTGCAGCAGGCCAGAACTGCAAAAAGGATGTAGCGCCCGACAAGCAAGTAGTTTCTAGTACTATGTTGTTTTTTGTTTTCGTGCTTCACATTTTTGGAAAATTAAAAAAATAATGAAGATTTCTCGTAGCACCTATTTTATTATTTCCGTTGGGTTTTACCATTTACGTGCTATCTGTATCGTAATGATAGCCCAGTCATATAGCGTGCAATCTTGCTTTATAACAGATTTGGCTACGAGCTTATTCTTACATTTTTTTCACTACCTCTTATTCAAATGAAAAAATATGCGTTTAAGTTAAAACTTTTTGCTGTTGCGATTAAAAAATTAATGTAGCGGTAAACACTTTCATCATTAAATGTACCATTGTGTTCAATTATGTCATCTATAATTGACTTTTCAACTTGAGCTGGTAAAATTTGTAGGAGCAAATATAGATAAAACACCACCCTGCGAGGTAAAGTTTCCGACGAAAATCGAACATGGTTAATTATATCCCAAAGGCAAACCGCACAGGTAATAATGGTCTAATGGCTCCCTAGTTTGAAAGTTGAGGAAAAAACTTTGGCAATTTCGACACTCGATCAAACGCGATTGCCTACTTCCTGCAGGCACCCAAGCCGTGAAAAGTAATAAGCGGTAAAAGTTTCCGTGGCAATGAACAAGGTAGCAATAAAATCAGAAATATTATTCACGCTGTACCAAAAGCCATTATTTTGGCTTTAGTGGTATGTCCTAGGTAAGTCTCCATAAGATTGAAAGTACACCTCCATCACTGTTCGTACCAGATATGAAGCAAGTCAATTGAACGCAGTTTGCAAAATGCAGCCTCACTTTGCTGTTTGGATTTTTTTGCATTTAAAACTATTGTAAAACCAAAACACAAAAATGCGTATGAACGTTAAATTAAGCACTTAAATGTATCCCCATTGATTAGCTTCTTATATTGTTATTCTCGAGCTTTAGTCGTTATGAGATTTATAATCATTTACGCTGCTTTTAATCTTTTTCTTAAAGTAGCAAAGTGTGTCAGAGATAGTATCTAATGTATCGCAAGACACAGGAGGCACATGAAGCATATGAGTGATGAGTTTTGTACCTCATCTAACATTCGACAATTTTAACCAGCTACGCATACAACATACTTGCTACGGAGCAACATACTTGCCGATGTCGTCGATTTGATTTAATTTTTCTGCAAAAAGTAATGATTTGTTCGATTTGGAGCATATGTTAACAAAACCCGTGATGAATACCCCGATTCACCGTCGAGGGATGGTTGTGGGAATCATCATGTGAACTCTAGTATATGCGAATGAAGTGCCAAGATGCGTGAGATAAAAGACAAAATTTGTTAAACCCAGGGTTTATCGGGAGAATAAAATCAACGAAAGGGAATAAATATCAGTCTTCTTGGTATGAGATTATGCGACAGCGTTGTGCTTCAGAAGAGCATGTTTAATCGCATTAGATTAGATAGATGATGTATTAAACTTCAAAGCAATCTTTGCTTCACTTTAGTGACACTTTAACAAAATTCATTTTAATATTAGTTTAACATATTGTTTTGTTAAAATAATTCAATGCAATGCAAGATAAAACTACACTTTTTAATGGACTTGCTGCAAAATGGTATTTTAAAATACAAAGCAAATAAGTATCAGATAAGTCATGGTAGAGTTTTGAACAGAATGTTTAGTAGTTGCCTGAATTGGTAACCTCTTTTTTTCTATTTTTTGTGTAGCATAGGTTGGTTGCACAGCAATAGCTAACCTGCTAGTGAATGATGTTATCAATGCTTTTTTGGATTTACTATGTTACTCATATTGAGGACAACAAACTGTCCCCAAGTTGTCTAACAAGTATTAAATATTGCGTGACATATCATAGTTTCACCATGATGTGCGTTTGATGAAGAATCTGGATTTATGAATAAAATGTGTTTGTTAAACAGATACTGTTCTTCTTCTTTGGCCCGCTCATCGCTGAGCACGTCTGAAAGACATGGCCAGGTCGCCAATCCGTTTCCAGGAAACTCGGTCCAGGGCTGTAGT
>KB671647.1:84304-105018 GCA_000349105.1 Anopheles epiroticus
ATAGGTTGGTTGCACAGCAATAGCTAACCTGCTAGTGAATGATGTTATCAATGCTTTTTTGGATTTACTATGTTACTCATATTGAGGACAACAAACTGTCCCCAAGTTGTCTAACAAGTATTAAATATTGCGTGACATATCATAGTTTCACCATGATGTGCGTTTGATGAAGAATCTGGATTTATGAATAAAATGTGTTTGTTAAACAGATACTGTTCTTCTTCTTTGGCCCGCTCATCGCTGAGCACGTCTGAAAGACATGGCCAGGTCGCCAATCCGTTTCCAGGAAACTCGGTCCAGGGCTGTAGTCCTCCAGCCACGGTTGCATCCGATCTCCGACAGGTTCAACTCCACTTGATCCAGCCAACGAGCTCGCTGTTCTCCTCTACGCCTCGTGCCGAACGGGACGCTACTGCTACAGAACAGATACTGCTTACAGGATTTAGTCGTATACGTACAGTTTCCAGTCGTAAACCAATTATTTTAATGCTATTCAAACAAGAAGTTTAACGTTTTGCAATGGGTCATTAAAACAATCAGATAACGGCTGTGGAGCCAAAAACCGATTGTTTACGCATCAAAGCGAAACATAAATGTTATGGTTATGACCTCCCATATTGGTGCTGAATGAATAAATGAATGAATTATCAAGCATACACCTCAATAATATGATCCTAAACATAGTATGATTTACACTTTACGCGTGTTTTCAAAAGCTATTTAACTTTTTTACGCTTCTTAACATAGTTACTGGCAGCATTCTGAAGCTTATTATTCTGAAGCTTATTACTTGCTCATGCATTTTGCATAAAACTCAGTACGAAAACCATCATCTAAACACTCTTCACTGTGAAGGTCCTTCTCAGATCCCACTGAATCTCAAGATAAAACTTTACCGGCTTAAACCACGAAAGATTCGGAGTTTCACAAACTTTCACGAACCACCAAGTGGTATTTCAAGCGTATTGAGAGCGTGCGGCTTGAAATTAACTTTTGCTATCATTATGATGCTTTGAAACACGGATGAAAATCCAATCCCTGTGCCGTTCCTGTGCCGTCGCGTGCCACACAATTTTCGTTTCGCTTCGTGGATGAAAATAAGTGAACCAGTATATTTAACCCATCCACTCACCCGTACTCTGAGGCGCTTTTGTGCGGCAGCTTAGGAAAGCGTTTAAAATACGTTTTACCGGAGGTGTCTTGGTGAACAGAGTAAATATAAGGTTAAGGATTTCGTGAAATCGCAACACACATTCCGTGTCTCCTTTTGCTTAATTCCTGGACCAAAAGCATCCCAATATGATATATATATATTTTCAGCACCGTTCATATTAGTGTTTCTTCTGACTGTTCACATTATATAGGAACATACAACTATTTATTTTTGCAGATTGGGTAAAATACCAACACCACAAATAAAGGTAGATATGCTGATAAGGCTTGCATTTTAATAACATTTTACCTATTTGGTTTTTGATTGCTTTGTAAGGTAAACGAAAACATTGCTACTTGCTACTTTTTATTTCAACCAAAGTTTTAAGATAGGCACGTGTTGCACTTGGAACACACGTTGAACTGCATGCAAAGCTTTCGATCATTCCAGCTTTAGATATTCGTGTCGTGTTCCTCGCTATAAAATCTTCACTATCCAGTCCATGCCCGAACCACTCTCAAAAATCGATGGCACCAAGCAAAATGGTGACCCCATTACGAATAGAACATCCTGCCGGATGCAACTGAAATTCCAAGAAGCAAAGACCGGCAGATGGCATCTAAAATGTCATCTATGGCATGCGGTAGGCAAGAACGAATACTGAGTGGCATAAAAAGTTGATTAGATTTCTCCGCTTCTCCGTAACCCTTTCACGACCGACTGGGGCCGAAGCCGTGCTCCTTGTGACAAACATTGGTATAAGTTTCCCCCTTTTCTCTCAGGTAGGGTGTACCTGGGGATAAGCATTGAATAGGTGTAAGAACTATCGGCACGATACTGCCTTGCATCAAGCGGATAATACAGACAGTGCCAAACCAGGTCTATCAAAAACGCAGCAAATGAAAGTGGTTCTAAAGTGTTCCGGTAGGTTTGTACTTTTTTTTCCTTATTTTGTTTCCTTGCTTTACCTACTAGTTAAATTTATCAAAAAAAAAAATATATATATATGCTATGTCATGTGTCCTTTATGGTGCGAGTGCGCTTCAATTGAGTAAAATATTCAGCGGTTGTATTATATGTTACTGAATTCTCTATATTTATGATTGCATTAAAAATTTGGTAAGCCGAACACTTTGGCCGTATCATCAGTAATTATCCTAATACACGCAGAATAAAAGACTTCTCATCTTTATTTTTTTGATTTCAGAAGCGACGGCCAGACCGTATTGCTTAAGTCTCATGTTTATAGTGTGGCTAAAATTTTACGAACTACCTGAACATTTAGAGTAATTAAATTATTTTAGATGCTTAAACTGTTGTTTATTGCCAATTAGACCACCGAGTTATGCGTTATCTTTGGTATAAGGTACTTATGCTTTGGCACTAAGGCTCTAAGTTTTTATATAACTATGTAATTGATGGAAATCATACGCAATTAATATGTGATTTAGCTAGAACCGGATATGTTTTAAACTGTGGACATGATCAGAGTATAATGATGATTTTAGAACATGTTTTGCTTTTGTGTATTTTTACATAGTTATGTTATAAGAGATTCAAACTCTTAACATAAGTTTAATTATGTTTTTTTTCTGTATTTTGCTTTTTATAGCTGTGTAAGAAGAGCATTATTTTTTTATTGCTTCTAGAGCACAATAAAGCTGCATATCCTTAACAGTGGCTTTTGTCCCTGGTTTCCGTGTCAAATTCACGCAGATCATTTCCTTATTATACTCACAAAATACCTCCTGCAATTGACTCTTCTTGCTAGCAGGAACCGTACATAATGATAGTCGGTCGCGTGATTTCGCTGTTAATGCTAATATAGGTCGGCAAAATAGCAGTATGCAGCAATGGATCATATTCTCTTTTCACTCTTAATTGTTCACGGGCGGCTCCCAATTTCCTTTCGTCAGAGATAATTAATGGGCTATCCTTCCCATTGTTCTTTGTGTTCATCCAGCTTCCGTTCAACCCAGTTGTTGACAGCCACTGAAATGGTCGTGTCAAAATGTTTCAAGCTACTGACGCTATTCGTAGCTCTAGCCAGGAGCCTTCGCGTACAATTTTATACCATTTCAGACAGTTCTCATTGTTTCATTACGCCTTGAACAGATCTGTAGGTGACGACGAACAATCAAACAAGTGTGCCTTTGCATGGTGCAATTTCTGCCTCTAGGCACCACGATTTCACACCGGGATAATTAACCGAGCGTGACAAACCGTTTGTCAGACGGGAGCGAGCAAAAACGTGCCAGGCTTCATCGCACTACAGCAAAGCGCCATTATGCAGCAAACAATGTCTACCAATATTTGAAAACAGCATTCGGCTGGTCCTTTTGTCGTCATTCAACATTCTTTCTTTTTTGTAGAAAAAAATTTAGTAGAGAACTAAATATTAGGACATTATTTCTTTTAAACGTTCTTTACACCCCCCAAAACTTTGCATCACGATGCCAATTACAAGTTTTAAAACTAATGAAAAATATTGTATTACTTATGTTATAGTTCCATTCTTAAGGCAGACTCACATTACATTAAAATTTAATGGAGATTGTAGTACTGTTTTTTATGTGAATGAATTTAAGATTAAAAATCCTTGAGCCTTTTAAGTTTACAGTTTAGTATATTTTTACGATTTACAAAACTATAAAGTTTGTTTCGATAATATGATAACGTACTCTCAACATTGTAGCTAAACGTTTGGTCATCTTCAACAAATCATATCTACAGCTTTGAAAAGTTGAATCACAATTATATTTTTTAGTCCATGGCCTTAACTTAAAGGCTAAATAATGCGATAATAGGCACATAAAATGTTACCCTGGCGAAAAAACAAACTTACTAACTTACTTACTTACTTACTTGCTTACTTACTTACTTACTTATCGGGCGCTACAACCGCTTCGCGGTCTTGGCCTGCTGCAACAAACTCCGAAACCGCTCACGGTCTCGCGCCGTCATCTGCCAATCACGGCCTTAATGGCGGATGCCTCAACGCAACCTCAGCTTGGGCCTACAACGCCTCCTCTGTCCGTGTGGACGGCCTAAGAGGACTTTACGGGCTGCATACGTGTTGTCCACCAAAATCGGGTAATCTTTTCTGTTCGCAAAAGAGTCGCGAACTCTGCTCGAATGCACCAATACATTTAAGAAAGAATCGTAGGCAGTGAAATTTCGAGCAGGAATCGTATCGTGTAAACGTAGCTAATGGAAAACAGGTACAGTCTCCCAGGAGAGTTGACAACCAAAATTTTCTTTTAATAGATTGTATTGAAATAAGTTCGTTGATACAAAGACATAAACAAAAAATAAAATTTCCAATTTCATAATAACGTTTCCAGTCGTATTGTTATACCTTTTGGATTTAAATAATGCTTCTATTTTCCTTAAGCGTCCGTCGAGTCCTAAGCGTTACTGAACCAACTTGCCCCTCTCTTGCTCTTATTCCTCAGCAAGCAAAACCAAAGAAATCATTTTGATATGCACTTTACGATTACGTATTTAACACTTATACAAACAGGGAAAATTTTGCTTCAACTTTGCAAGTCAATTAGCGAATAACACATATATTTGGTCTATGTATTGAACCATGAAATAGTGAAGAATTTTTTTGACAGCCAGAGTAAAATGAAGAAGAAGCAAAAGCTAGTTACATATACGAATTTTAAGTCATTTATAAAGTGTATTAATTTTAATGCAAGTTGAGGGTATTTTTTATTAATAAAGAGCATATAATGGACTGTTCAATCCCTTTATCTGCATTTTTAACTCACGTAAAATATGAACCAACCTTGGCAAGAAAGCTCAAAAAAGGGTTTGTTTTGGTTAATTTTGGCATCTGCTCGAAACTAAATTTTAGGTTCGGGATTTTGGAAAAAAAAATCTCGTGCTTTTCACGCAGGCTAGTTTTGTCCGTGATTTAACAGGTCGGCTGATAAATGTTTGGCCTGACATATAGATGGCGCTGATAAATTTAAATCCATATTTAAAAAAAAGAGGTGGTTACAGACGAAAACATTAAAAAAATCCACAACATTATTAAAAGTAACCGTAATGTGAAGTTGATCGAGATAGCAGACACCCTGAAGATATCCAAGGAACGTGTTGGACATATCGTTCACGAGTATTTGGATATGAGAAAGCTCTGTGCAAAATGGGTGCCGCGCGAGCTCACATTTGACCAAAAACAACAACGAGTTGATGATTCGCAGCAGTGTTTGGAGCTGTTTGAGCGTAATAATTCCGAGTTTTTTGCGTCGGTATGTTACCATGGATGAGACATGGCTTCACCACTACACTCCAAAGTCCAATAGACAATCGTCCGAGTGGACTGGTCGCGATGAACCTGCTCCAAAGCGGGAAAAACGCAACAATCAGCTGGCAAGGTTATGGCGTGAGCTTTTTGGGATTTGCAAGGAATAATCTTCATTGACTACCTTGAGAAAGGAAAGACCATTCACAGCGAATACTACATCAAGTTGTTGGAGCGTTTGAAGGACGAAATCGCTACAAAACGGTCACTTTTAAAAAAAATATTTTTTTTCATCATGACAGCGCACCGTGCCACAAATCAGTGAAAACAATGGCGAAAATTTAAGAATTAGGCTATGAATTGCTTCCCCAACCCCCGTATTCCCCAGATCTGGCTCCCAGCGACTATTTCCTTTTTCCAGATCTCCAAAGAGGATGCTCGCTGGGAAGAAATTTTCGTCGGATGAAGAAGTGATTGCCGAAACAAAGGCCTTTTTTGAGGCAAAGTACAAATTATACTATAAAAATGCTATCGAAAAATTGAAAGACCGCTATACTCGGTGTATAGCCCTTGAATTTAAATGTGATTTACTATCATAGGCCAAATAATTATCAGCCCACCTGTTAATACGGAGAGCTAGCAGCATTTTAGCCTCAAAATGTCAAAACACATAAAACAAAACTGGCTTAGGCTATCATAGACCCAAAAATTTAAAAATAAAATACTAACTGGAGCTGAACTGGAGCTTGGTTTTAAACGGCAAGTACCGTGCCGGTAAAAAAATCCATTTTCACCTTTTTTCAACGGTTAATCCTATTAAAGGGTAGTTATCAGAAGTAGTTTTCTAGCACAAAAAATATGTCTCACTCGGTTGAAAAACTTAATCACTTTTGAAATGCGATCGATTGTGTGCTCAAGTGGGCGATTGACCGACGTTAAGAGATATTCAAGTAGATTGACCCTTCCTATCCCTAAAGCTAAAGTGAAGCAATTCCGAATTGCACAGTTAGCTCCATAAACGGTGACAGAATGACGAATCGAAACGGGTGGAAACAGCATTCGCTTCTATGTTGCCTCTCTGTCTCAGTCTCCGTCATCCTCACAAAAAATTCTCAACGACTGCCAACGAAGGTTGAATTCATGGGCATCGAACATTATCAAAGCTGGAAGGATGTTGAAATGGACCGTAACCACAAATCCGACCACTGACATTCAACGTGCCACCATTCCGACTGAATGGCCCAAGCTGACATTTAACCTTCAATCCGTTTAAACGACCGGGTTAAGCAAGGGATGTATAATCTTATAGTGAACTCTGAGAAGAAAGATTGGCATTACGATTAGAGAGTTTTTGCACCCGTAGCATGGGCGTTCCGCACATTAAATGCCGTACTTAATTCCTCTTCGACTTTCAATAGAATCTAGTATTTTTTATAAAACAAGCGTGAGGAAAAATAGCATATTTGGTTTCTAGAAATACTTCTTCACTTCAGAGGAAATCGTTATTTAAGGATACACTTTAGTCATACTCGATTTAAGTACGTTATTGTTCAAGAATAATTCAGCACAAAAAAATTATGATTTAAATGTGTCTAGAAAGTGTGTAGAATGTCTGTTACATATCGTACACCATTATATATTATATTGCTTATCGTCTCACTTTGCTGGAACTTTACAATTTGCTAAATTATTTAACAACCCATTTCATTGTGACTTATATGTTATCAGTCATAACGTATGTTGTAAAATAATCTCCTTTTGCTATGCTTGTTGTGAATGTTTCTACAAATTAAAGATTGAAGAGAGATTGTTCAAAGAAAGGTCAATGATGGGTTTTTGTCAATAATCAAAGGTAACAAGATTTTTTTAGTTTAACATATGGTATGTTACACTTGTGTCCGGCTCGATGACTTTGTAGCAAGAGCTTGTTGTAGGGGTCAACGTTGTATCTAATGACAAATGGCGTGCTGCCAAGATTGACTATATTGCTTTAGGTGCTCTCTCACATTGTAAAATACCAATACACGTTAGTGATTGAACAGTAGTGATGGAAAAATTCCATTTATTCTGGGAAATGAATAAAAATGTTGATATCGTATGAAACAAGTTTCGGTCGTTTTTCATAAATTGGACATACGTACATTTGTAAAAATTTTGAAAAGTTTTCTTGAAAATAGCAACAAATTAAGAAATTAGACTGAAGCATCATGAAAATAAATCGTTGAAGTAATGGGTAGTAGTGTATAGATGAAATTTCTGCTAGCTTCTAGTTTTGAAATGCTAGCTTCTAGTGGTTTTAAAATATTTTTTCTCAATTCGATATTGTGCAGTACGGATAGCTGTTATGCAAGTGACGAAAACACATTGCTGCCATACAGTTTACCCAAAAATTATTCGTCTACCCGTACGAATCACAAAAATGGCAATTGCGGACGTTTTAGATACATTGAAGGTGCAAAAAATCTGGTTTTATTTGAACCTAAGTTTTCCCAACACTAGGAGGAATTAACCCTTCAAGGGTTTTTAGGTCAGCCAAGAAGAAGGTGTTACTCTACAATATACAAATTTAATTTAATGTACAATACATAAGTATTTGCTCAAGACACGATCCGCGTCATTATTTTCGTCCAAGTTGACGAGACAATACATCCTGACTAACAAGTCACACAAAAGTCAAACGAGGTCTCCAAGCCTAACGAGAGTGTGATTTTTCAAATAAATGAATTGAAAACAAGAAAGTTAAAATTTGACCTAATTGCTCTTTGTGTATTTTGAACCTTATGTATCAATAATGTGGTAAAAATTTCTTTTAGATGCATTTTATACGTTTAAATCGTATAAGATTCGTAACATTATGCAAAAATCATTTTAGCAAAAATTCGCTAAACTGGAAACTCAAATTTTGCTCCACGCTGGTGACGATGCTTTTAAACATAAGGTAAACGGTTGCATATTGAATACACCCCTAAACGTTAATCAACAGCCGCTTTGGATAGTAAGCCAAAATCAATAGCGAATGTAAGTCATAGTAAGCGGCGTAATATAAGCAGTACATTCTGCACACAGATTTTCAATCGTGCAATTCATTGCCCCTGATCTTCCAGAACATGGATAATCATTGTTGTGTGAAGAAACGTTTTTTTTGTAAGGAGGGGAATTACGTGTACGTTATTTCGGTGAATGTTTCTAAAAATTTTTTTATCTTTAGCATACAATGTTTTTATCTTTGGCATACAGTCATGTTGCAAAAGCACAAGACCCCATATTGTTGATTTCTCCTGAAGCACAATACCAATTCCGTGTTCCAATTCTTTGTTATGGATGTGTAACGTATGTGATTTGAAGCTAATTTGGGTGGATAGCATTTTCCATTAGGCCGTCGCGTAACGTGGAAATGTGTTGTATAGATTGCATATAACGGTGTATATGTTTAGCGAAAGTTCTGTTTGTTTCTGTTTGTGAACGTTCTCCTTCTGTAATACATAACACTCACCGTCACAGTCATTCGGAAGCCAAATAAACTTTATTCGTACATAAAATCGCGCACGGTGTCCACGGTCTCACATCCGGACTGCGTCGGAACGGCATTCATTCCAACAGCATAACACTATGCAGAGAACACTGATTCGAACAGATTATACGGTTTTGTTCTACCCCTTGGGAACGTGTCACACACTTTCAGTGCGAATTATCCTTCATCAAATCACTCAATGTTGCATCCCCCGTCCTGGCCTAAGGTTTATTTTTCCCGTTACACTTCCATTCAGAGTTTTTCCGATTCCCACGCGTGAATGATTGTGTGCCGGATGCTCGCTAACAGCTACAAACTTTCTTGATGGCTATAATGGCCGTAATGATTGTTATTCTTACAGTTATTGTTATTATACTCTTAATGGCCGCAACTATTATGATTATTACTGGTGCAGAGCATTTGGCTGAGCGAGCAGTACTCAAAGCAGAAAGCTGTGACAGCATTTCGCAATTGAAATGGAGTGAGCTTATTTTTGTGTGTTTCATTTACAGTAAATCCACACATCATCCGAATGCATTTTGTATTCACCAAGCGAACAGTGCGCTTGCTAAAGCGTAAAGTCCATTTTAACGTACTATATAAATTCAACAAAAATTAAAACATAAAAGTTTTCCAATATTGCTCATAAACATTTCAAGCACGTAAACGTGAAAACAAACTGTAATTGAGTAGCGTGTTGGTTTTGTGTATCTTTCCCTCCTCAATTTGTTTCCACAAATTTCTGCTAAAACCCATACAGGACGCATGCATCAATAAATTTTCCATCGCAAAATAGGGCGACCATATTTGCAGCGCTAAAACGCCACTTTCTGCTGACGTAGCTATATTTACTACATCCTTCGTCAGTGCAAGGGCCGTTCGTAAGGCGTGACCTACACTGTGACGGTACGGTAGAGAAAATCGAAGCTCTAAGCGAGCGGTTTCTTTTTGGCCTCGTCACGTCCGTCTGTCCGGAAAAGCTCGCGGCTACACGGTTTGTGACATGTTTACTTTATTGGTTAATTAAGCGAGGTACAGAAGTGGGCAGATGAAGAAAAAAAGCCCCAAACGGATAGCATAACAGAGAACGTCGCACGAGTGTTGTCCTGGTTTGGCGTCAATAGCCTTAGCACTTGATAGTGTTAACTAGATATGGTAAAAATGGTTTCGTTTCTGCGTCATAAGTTTGGATTTTGCAGAACACATTCTGGAACGATGTGTAAAATAAAAGTTATTATTTAAAATCAAGGATTAAAATGAGATGGGTGAATTTTAAGAAATCCTTGTATTCTTGACAAATTATGCAAAATTTATCAACTATAAACTAACACTGGTCAGTTAAACTATCACGTTGATTGTGTCATATCCTTTCTAGTATGCTGATTGAGCCTTGCTCTCAGGTCACATTGCTGTTGCTTTTGACGTCGTTTAACCAATGAATGACACTCGTTAGTTTGATTGATGTGATGTGATTTTTGGACATTTTCTAACGGCATGAGTATTGTTGCTTTTCCACAGATCACTGCTATTCTATCCTATTAAGACTGTGTCAATGCTATGAATAATATAGAATGCTTTCTCTGTAATATGCTTGCACTAATGCATTATCACGTTAAGGTACTGATTGCACTGAATAATTGATCGCTCATTAGCTGAACAAAAACACAAACAAATTCTGTGAATTTATATGCAAGGAACTTTAAGAAACAGGTTTAGATGTGTGTGATTTTCTAGCTCATATTTCGTTTTTCATTTCAAAGTTCAAATATTTTCTCAAATATAACAACGCTTGCAGTGTCAAGGCCTACTAGAACACTAATGTGCTTTAGCTTTTACTGTGACTTAGGGCCTGCTCTCAATTTTGTCGGATACAAGCGACAAGCGACAACGACACGTTTTATGGGTGTTCTAGGATTTGTCGTCATACAAACTGTCATATTGCGAAAGAGTGTCGAACCCTAAAAAAGGAAGAAAGGGCAACCATCAAAACATCCTTTCAATCCTACTTCTACTGCAACAATTTGTTCTATATTTTCATTTCTTTTGTTTTTTATCATTTTCGAACATTCTAGCTTCAATTTCCCAAAAAGCTCATGTTCTTCTCTTCTTAGGTGGCACAACAACCCCTGTGGGATCAAGGCCTAACCAGAGTACTAATGTGCTTTGGCTCTTTCTGTGACTGAGTGCACCCATCCATATCAAGATTGTTAAATCCTGCTTATGGGGGACTGTGATTAGTGTAACCAATCCAGGATAGTCAATCCTGCATGTGGGAGGCGGTAGCGGTCCGAATGAGATTCGAACCGGCGACGGGCCTTTGGACAGGCCTACGCTGTTAACATTAGACCACCGAGCCGGTCAAAAAATAACTCATCTTATGTTTTTAAAAACGAAGATGCTTGCATGCAGGATGGGTGACCGACATGTTTTACGAGGTATATAGTAAACTGACAAGATTGTTATTTTTGCATATGGTAGAGGAGGGCAGTGGTACGAATGGGATTCGAGACAACGTCTGGCCTGATCGCATGACAGGACTACGTCGTTACCAATAAGACCACAGAACCGCCCGAAAAAAATGAACAGAAATTTAAAAAAATAAAAGTATTTTTCTGGAAATAAATGCAAAGTGCTCAGTTTGTTTCACTAATTTGTTTTCTGGCCAACACATCTGATATTCGATCAAGATCTATCCAAGCCTATTGGAGAATAAAGATCACCCCCATATTGGTGCTTACCAAGCATCCTGCCAATTTCGTTATTTACTACATCAGGCTAGTCGCACCTGATAATGATGAGTCACAGTGAATTCACAGTAAAAGTCAAATCAGATTATTGCTATGGTAAGCCTTGACCCTATAAGGTTTGTTGTGACCCCAAGAAGAAATCTAAATAATTAAATTTTGAACTGAAGCACGAAATATGAGCTAGAAAATTATATGTCGTATAAGAGTTGTTATTGTTATCCAGAATTCACGTTTTTATTCTTTCTATATGCAAAAAAATATGTGATATCAAAGAGTGATTAATCGGTAGTAAAATTATTCCTCATTAATAATGGCGTACACTTGTAGGTCGTTTGGCCCAAGATGACCAGAAATGTTCACAATTAATGCAAAGAACCTCACGTAACTTACAAAAGTGATATCCATTCAATCCTTTTGTATATTTTTACTGAGATATGCCTCTTACATTGCTAATCCCATTTTCACAATAAATACGCAGCGAACCATCTTGAAGGAATCACAAAAGTTCACTCAGTTTGCGCTTTACGCATCGAAGTCAATTACTTCCACTGCTAGATCCGCTTTTACGCCTACCTGCATTCAATTTCATATAATGTTTCGCAGGGGTTGCGAAATCTTATTTTGCTTCGCTTCTTGCCAGGTGTGCGTTTGGATGCTAGAGACCGTGGTAAAATTTGATTCCTACACTTCTATCACTCAATCAAGCGAATGAATGTTACTCATATTTTTTTCTAACAATAAAGAAGCTTCCGAGTACCTTTTCTCCCCAAGCCATTCATAAACCTCTCGACTGATGTTCCTACATTTCCAATGAATGTGTATTTCTAGGAATACTCTCTACCATTCTACACTTGAGATCAAATGTGTGTACTCCATGCTACCTCTAAGCGAGGAAAAACTTTCACGGAACGCTTTTCTGGTACGCTTGTCTCGTATCGGCGAAGGTTTAGCAAAGGAAACTCTATCAATTTTCCTTCATGATGTCATCATCCTATTCACAAAATTTACGAACAAAGCAATAATTTCTACATTGCCCCAGTCTGTCGAGATAAGAATGGTGGCTATTTTATCGCCATGCTTGTCATCAACATCTTTTAACGAAAGAAAGTCCTTGACAATACTTGACGATGAATGTGGAATTGGGAACGCAGATGATCATAAATTGTCAAATAAATTATTTTTTCCCAGCTCAACATGCTCCTTCGTACCGTCCCGTATGCCACTGCATTAATAGACATCGAGCACTACAGGCATATTTGTTCTATCACTCTACCAGACAACCTATTCAATGGAAACGCCTGGTCGTCCACGATAGCAAATGGCAATCGAATGACGGAGACATTCGTCTTACGAATCTATTTATAGACGTCGACCTGAATTAGGGCCTGTCGTTTTGGCTGTGGTATGCTATTGTAAGTTGGTAGAAAAATTAGCGCATAAAAAACTCGCACAATACATCGCTGATACGAACAAAACGTTTTCAATGGCAACAAAAACTCTAGGGACCAGGAAATTGATTTAAAAAAAAAGCTGAATGAAATAGGCGGAGTTTTCCACGAATAAAAATATTTTTTTATAATATACTACTTTTATAATATAAGAGATACTTTTCATAGTTAAATTAAAAATTTAAATAGCTTAATTTTTTTTAATAAAAAACTCCAAAATATAATTAAAATAATATCGAAATGAAGCTTAACAAATGTTGTCTACCGCATTTCTTCTATTTCAACTCTATGTTGCTGCTTTCAACTAAGCTACGATTGCTTGACCTAATGACCGACTAATATAAACATCTAAGACTTAGGTTCAGGTAAGTGCTGGGCTTGAGCGTTACCGTGCATTGACTGGCTGGCTTTTGCTTTATCCATTCACTTAATCGGATCATGGAAAATAATGCTGAAGTTCCGTTCCAATAGCTGCCTAGAGTATGCACGGGCATTGTTCTGCAAAGCTCCATAACTATACATGCGCTTGGTAAAAAGGAAAAGGAATACAATTTCTTCGACAAAAATCACTTAAACGTAGCAACGTAATACGATTCCCTTTTTAGCTGTTCTATTTATAGGTCACAAGGTCCAAATATTTATAGGTCCAAATCCTTCTGAACTACATGTAAGCGGACAATGTAACACATATTTCGTCCAATTCGGAAATCTATTGCTACTAGACTTTCTTGCATTACACGACCAACACGTAGAAATTCTGTACAGATTTTCAATAATAATAAAATAATTATCTTTAAGCAGTACAGCCTGGCCGTTATTACCAAATTAAAAATAAATATCTTTGCCAAAATTTAGTTAACACTTTCCTTAATCAGAATGCATTTGGTTGATTAGTTGAAAACTTTTTGATTCACTGTGTTATATTATTTTTACATTAATGAATGTAACAAATTAGTCTCGAATGGTCGATCCGATACAATTAGTGACATTCATCATTATTCTTTTGATTTTATTTTATTTTTGTTTGATTTTATTTTTCAATACATTTACTAAACATCTGATGGCAGGGGATGATTTCTTATAGAGGACTAATATGAACAATGCGTACACAAAGCTTCATGCTTTTTATACCTTATGTATGCTTTTTTCTTTCAAGAACAATAAGCCAAGTCAAGTCCTATTCTCATTGTAAGAAAAAATCGCCATGTACATGAAAAATAAAAAAAAGTATCGTTCGACCACCAAATTGTTTTATTTCCGTCCTATAGAAATAGACAGGCTTCTTTGGATTCGGTGGCCAACGGTTGTGGTTGTCCGTGCCGCAAGAATCTCGATTAGATTACGACTGTATTGGAATCTCTGCGTGTTCTGCGTTTATCCCTCCCTAGTGTAAGATAAATCATTTGCTGAGCCGTTATACATTATCAACGTTTGTGGCGCTACAAAAATTCAATTTGTATCAATGGCACAGCAACCGTACAAACACTAAAGCATCTTTCGTTATTTATCAGGGAGAAAGTGAAAGTTGTCATAATCGGTCACTTTTTATCAGGTTCTATTAATGAATTCCCTAATTAGAGATTTTATTTTTCATATGCTTAAAATAAATCTTGTCGTTCAAATTAATCGATGTGAACGAACAACATTGCAGTAAACATTGTATTCCACCTACATCATCTGAGCCATCATCACGTTCACGGACTTGCAACTGCTTTTGTTGTGCTTAAAACAATTCCAGTTTTTAATTTTTTTTTAATTATTTTTCTCTAAGTTTGTTCTAAATGTTTGTAGCTAGCTAACATTTCTAATTATTTTTTGTAGTGAAGAAAGTCAAAGAGACTCTGATAAAAGCACAATACGAGCTGAAAAGCATGTGTTTTACATTTTATATATACTATTCATATAGCCACCACTAAAATGAGCTACTACTCTTCCGATTCTCCGTAGACTTTTGTAAATTACTGCTAGCATTACCAAGCGCGGTAAACTGAAAATAACACTATATTCAACTACGCTGGCGGTGAGGAATCATAAGATAAATTATTTCCCACTTTTCCCACTACAACCGTGATGATGAATCATGCAGCCGTGCAAGGATTTCACCCAAAAGCGTCATCACTCTAATCGATCGGAGAAAAAGTCTATAAAATTCCATTATACCATTACCCGTTGGGGTTAATGAATGACCCAAAGGTGGTAGAACTCCGTTCAACCTATGTGGGGGCCACAAGATACCCACACAAAGAATGGCATGCATGAACTATGTAGTATATTTCGCAAACGAACAGTGTATTCGCTGCATAAATTAACAATAGTAATGCTTTAACTCGATTTACATAGATTTGCAATTTTTATGTAAATCTTTTATGCAGCACACAGAAGAGATATGCGTACAATTACTATCAGATAATGCAATAGTTAATGCATTCCAGTAAGTGCTTAGCATTTACGCAGAGTTTTCTTCAAGTAGAATTTACAAGTAATACGATTCATTGTGATGATTCATTCTGATGTGAAAAATACTAGAAGAATAAACTTTATGGCGTACAAAATGTGCTAAATCATGTCGATTAGGTAAACATAATCACGTTAATGGCCCCGTCCGACTTGTCAATACAACGCAATGTTGTACAATTGAATGCAATTATCCGTATGCGTAAACCTCGCACAAGTTTTTGAAGTCATTCGTTTTATTTGCATTACTTTGTACAATATATCTAAATTAATTTTAAATCCTTTTCTACATTATTATAATCAGGCTTAAACTTTTTGTGTAAACTGCCTACCAATTCCTGCTCTCTCATCGATAGCTCTTCGTTTTTGGGATAATCATTGTGCGCCTGGCTAAGACTTATATGAACTAGACCAGGGCTATCTCCATTCTAAGGCCAGCGGGGTATATGCGGCCCCCGTTCATCTAAAATGAGACCCACAAAATCTTTTTGGTTGATTCCAGACATTTTTAAACGATTTGCTCAATAACACAAAATTTTTACAAAAGGGCCAAATCTTCTCTTTATCATACGATTCAATTAGTAAATGTCCCTCAACTTTATACATTCTGAAGCAATACGGCCTGCACGCGGGAAAGTTTGAACACTGCTGGTATAAACTTTCGATGAGTAATTGGAGTGCACATTTCAAAAAGAGGTTAGAAAATTTTAACTCAACTATTGAGCAATGAATGTTTCCTTAGTTGCATTGCAATACAGTAGAATATGTTTTTTTTTTTTGGGTAAACTGACGAGCAATGTACTACAGTGTAGTGCTTCAAGTGAAATAGGAAAAGTGTGACCATTCTTCAAACAGCATCAAAAAAGCAATGGATTTCTATTACATATTCTTCAATGTTCTATGTCTTACCTTTGACTTGCAGCATGTTGCTTAAGCGTTATGTATTCCTTATCGATTAATCTCTAGGCTCTAGGATCATGACAATAGTTTTCAATAAAAATATTTTCTGCATCTATTCACAAATCGTTAACCACAAATATACACGACGCCACTCTTATATACTAAATAGACGCTTTGGTTAGAGAAAACAAAGTTATCTGAAATGTATTAAATTTGATTATAATTTTGACACTATTTATACACATCAAAGTGTATACTGTAGCAAGTACACGGGGACAATATGCAATAAAACGTAGCTTACAGTGTTTATAAAATTTAAATACCCTTGAAAACTTCTCCATTAAACAATGGTTATTTAAGAGTCAATGGAAATAGGTTCCTTTCTAACACATGAAACTGAAATAGAAAAACTATGCTCACAATTTTTTATAGTGCCGAAATGCATCCCCTTAAGCCAAATGAACTCCAAATACCGAATGTGGGACACCTTCCATAAGCAGAAAAGGCATTAAATAACATAAGAATAGCTGCTATTTGTTGGGGCTGACCACTCTTTTGTGGAAGAGAAAGGTTTGCGAGGGAAAGGTGAGAGAAATTTAACTTCCGACAACTTCGTTTGCTTTTGTCGTTGCTTTTTCTTTCCTTTTGGATTTTGATTTCACCCTTCTTGCATAGAAGGCAGACGAAAGTTTATTGCAGTCCAAGTGTTCCCCCGATTTCAGTGGTCATTCGGAACCAACATAAAATATTTCTTAAGGAAGGGCTTACACTCCTCAAATGTTCGATTTTCGCTAGTTGAGGGATGGTCAATGAATCACAAAGTTCCCTTTTCTTCAAATGTTTGGTTGTTATCATAATGCTACATTCTGCTTTATCTTCTTTTTAAAATTATTCACTAATGCTAAACAAACAATAGATGAATAATATTATATATTGATATTCTATATTATTTCTATATTTTTATTTTGAGACACGCAGGAACGACCTGATAAAATTACTGATTCCAATGCAACAACGCAATCAGTATAAAATTCGCAGGAAATGTTATTGACCAATGCAGATTGTTTCCTCTATCTTCTTGGATTCTAAACAACGATTCCGTACACATATTTTCCCACCAAAACTTAACGTTTCTATTGTCACGTGCTACGAATCAACGTCCAGCGCTGCTGAAGCTAAAGTCACGCCATATTGATTTTCAAATGGTCGCAGCGGTTTAGCAGGCGTTTGTTTGCAACGTTTGTAGATTGAATTAGAGCTGAACTTAGCACAACTACACGTTTTCGTACTACACGTACAAAATATTAGTAAGGTGGCTTTAACAAATTAATTTGTATAGACTATGACACCTTCTTGTTCACCGAATTTAATATATGAAGTTTTATCACATGACTGGATTCCGATAGAGAACTACGTGTAGTAGGACTAATGGAAATGTATTTTCAACGCTAAATTGATTCAGGCTATGTTTCTTTGTAAACTGCACTGCAATAATTTATCACAAGCCTAAAATCCAAATGTAGGGTTTGCTAACATGTCTAACGCCAATGGTGCGCCATTGTGACGTTGACGCCGTGACGAAGAGACACCTTTTGTTATTCGCGGTCTTCGGGAACAAGGGCACTACACTCACACATAGAAACAGATATTCCGATGATTTGGCACAACTTTTAACAACTACGACATTGATTTCATCGCTTTTATCACCGACTAAACTGCATTGATTTATTTTTGTGTAACTTTCATGAGCTTCTGACGGGTCACAATGTGAAACGATTCCGGTTTGCACTGCTTTGGCAACATTTTAGATACGCATTTTCTAACATATACTTTCACTCACTATAATACTATTCATAACGGGACATTTATCAAGCTATGAAGTAACACTAGCACATTTTACATTTTGGACCGGCTCGGTGGTCTAATGGTAACGGTGTAGGCCTATCAAAAGGCCCGACTTCGTATCGAATCCCATTCGGACTTCTGCCACCCTCCCATTGGCAGGATAGACTATCCTGCTTTGGGTACACTAAGTCACAGAAAAAGCCAGAGAACACTAGTACCCTACAAGGGTTGTTGTGCCACACAAGTGGAAGAGCTAACACTACCGGCCTAGAACTTGCCTAGAACTTGCAAACTTTGTGAAAATAAAGCAGCAACGTGCTACTCCAACCGTGTCCTCTAACCGTACTCGTAATTTGCAATGTCAATGACATTTCTCGTACGTTTTAGCATTGGCACTATGGCTTAAACAAGGCACAACTATACATATCTACACATTTTGTCTTTTTCAAAAGCAGCCAAGAGAACAGCCGAATGTGCCACATGAAAATTAAATCCTTTTGAAATGAAAGTTGTTGGCTCGAACGGGTTATTGGGTAATGTGCTTCTTTATATTGTATCTGCCACACTAGGAACACATACGGACAAGTAGATGCTACCGATTGGGATGTGAAAATGGAACTAACCGAAAGTGCAGTCGTTTGCAATGGTGTCTACTCTGGAGTCAAACAACCAACGCAATCGTTAGACACCCGAACGTAAGACGAGCTGAGCCGAACTAAAGCACGAATTCGTTTCACTAAATGTCAGTTCGGGAAAACCATCTGACCGCGTTGTCAACAAAGGGAAGGTGGTAGGATGCGCGAAATGAATGAAAAGCTTCAACGAGAAGAAATTCTCACAAATCGGGCAATTGTATGGTAAAGCTTTTCATATCTTTCAATGTGTTGGTACCATGCGGTTCGAGTTGCAGACAGGCAGTCCAGACCAAAACAAGCTAAAGCGTTAGAATTCATAGAACTGTTGTAAACAAGAAGTTGTGCCGGTATGCACACCTAAATAGCGTTTTATAAGATTATAAATTAAGAAAATTGATAATAAATAATGTTTAAATAATGGTGCCGCGGTTGAACAAATGCACCTTATTATATTAAACCAATACCGTATTCTTGAATGGTTATGCTTTTGATACACATCTAGGTTGTGACCTCCTCGCGCGTGAAGGATGATTCATTTCCTTTTGGAACTAACCCAAACTAACTAACCCAGTATAGCCATTTCTCTCCCTTTCAAATATGTCCATCCTTCCATACAGAAACAACCGCCTTCACCACCAAATCCCTTCAATCCGTTCATGCTAGAAAAGTTCACTGAGGCTTGGTCCGTCTGATTATTGATTTTATACGCTTGACGTTCCGCACGAGTACTCCACCCGATCGTAACCGATTCCTGTGAGTTTCTCGGTGCCTGTGTCAAGCTTTCAAGAAGGGTTCAGTGTGAAAAAGAAAAACAACCATAGCCACACAGATTCACCGGGTGAAACATCACATCAATGAGCTGAGATCAGCATAAAGTTGTGTACACGGTAGGATTTAAGTTGGGGTATTTTTTTCTGCGACATCACACTAACTTGAAGCGTATAAAACGAAATGTTGAAAATTTTGAGCCGAGTGATACAAGCGGAAGAATAGAATTGATAAAACTGTATATATTGTGCCTGCATTTTACGTTTTTTTTTGTTGTAGTTATTGAAAGTTCTCCGTTCGTTACATTGCAAATTGAAAGTGATGCATGTTCGCTTCATGAAAATATCCAGCATCTTAAAGACATGGAAATCTATTTATTTTCCAATTTTTTTTTTTCAAAATCTCTTAATGTAAGGTCATCTGATCCGATGGTAAAGGAGAAACAACTGCACTAAGCGCCTGTGCTCGACGGGGATGGCAATTTTTATTTTTACTCTACTATCTCTTGGTTTTGACGCCTCAGGCCGAGTTGCATGGTACGCTCAATTTGATTCCTTTCCTGATTCTTCGACAAAACAAGTAAGCTTCATACCTACAATCTTGATGATAAAATTGTCGCCTCCAGGAAATTCCGTATCTGGAAAATACCATTGATTTTCAGACTGCCCGGCTTACCGTATTGATCCCTGGAGTGTAATGGGTTCAATTCAACTTTTCAGATGGGTTGAACAACATGAGAATAGATAAGAAAAACACAACCAATACATCATAGCCACTTGGTTTTATTGCGTTGCAACGAATCGGAAAACAATCTCCTATAAGAAGGATAAAGAGCGTTTTGAATGCAACGATTACAAGGAGGAGTGCTTACAACTCCTCAATGTTTGGTTTTTCATTCACTGTAATCAATTCTTATATCCATACTTTTCTGTATTGCAAAACACCTTTCATAGAAACAAAAAGTCAGAAACAGAATGTCAACAGAATAAATCCAGTTA
>KB671647.1:112841-135377 GCA_000349105.1 Anopheles epiroticus
AATCGCTTACGAGACTTAAAAAAACCTCGTAGTTCGAAATTCCACCACATAACGCGGGAACGACACGACTAGGACCCCTTGTCTTGGACTGGAACCACCGAACACAGCACCAATGCTATTTCTCTTATTCTATTTATTTGACTTACTTGATTAATTACTGCAGTATACATGGTTAAATGAGTACTTTCTAGTCTATCAGTTTTTATTCAGTCGTTCATGCATATTCTAAAATTCACTGTATTTTTTTGTATTTCTGACCTGAAAAACTCTTTTTATCCTCTTAAGTACATACGTTTTAACATGCATCACATGGATTGTTTACAATGCATATTTTTGTAGTGTCTGTAGACCCTACGTGAATCTTCGTTACAGTATAGCCAATGATAGTTTTATCATCTTCAACGAATGTACAAAAATAGAACTCATTTCAGATTCAACCATTAGCAGCAAGCGGCGGATAAGAAAAGCTTAACCTCCAACAAATGAAGAGAAGCCAAGAACCACGAAGCTGAAACAACATCTTGAAGATAGTAAGCTTCAACTACTACGAGCACAGTTAAACCACTACCTCTACTATGCTCATCAAAGTTTCAAGCCATTTTAATTCACGCGGACAAACACAGGCGTAAAACTCGCAAGAAAATCCAACCCACTCTCAACGAGGAAAACCCAATTTTCTTCCTGCAGACAGATTCACCGTTCCAAGGATTTTATCTGGCTGGTATATTCTCTTTTTTCTCTTGCTTTGCCAAAGACTTGCGGCGTTTTTCACAGGTGTTGGCCAATAAGTTGGTATGTTGTTCAAGATGGTCAGCATTTTGACTTCCTCCGAAACTTTACCCGGTCGCTGCGTCGAGTGATATCGCGTGCTTGGTTCAATTGAAGGAGCAACAAAAAGACCACCAGTATGCTGGCACTGTTGATACGTTTTGTGTGAGGCAAAGGAAAAAGTACTCCTTTCAAACTATGCGCTGTAGTGGCGCTTGGATGGTAGGAGGAAGAGAAAAATAAACATTGGGTTACCTGCAGCAGAACGTCAGATTAGCAGGATTCAGCAGCAACGGGCTTAGAAGTCCAAAAGCAGAAGGATTTCGCAACACGAATAAGAACTCAAATGACGTCCTTTCCGGAACGAGACATCAGGTTGGTAGGTAAACAGACGAGCGTTGGGATGCGCCATAAAAAGCTCATGCATATTTCTGTTACTTTACAGGCCAACGTGCGATGAATTCTGCGCTATAACTAGTTCTGGTTGATTATTTGTGGAATCTTATTCTGTTATTGTAGTTTTTTTTTTCTTTTTCAAAACAGTAAGTACGTAATATCTTTAAGAAGGAACATTTAAAATATTTTTGAACAACATTGAGTTCTGATAATAAAAAAATATTAGGATTAAAGTATCCGATCAAATGAGCAACGTTTTAGGTGAAATCTAATAGAGTTATTAATTTCCTCCGAAGTCTTCAAAACCTTACTGCAGACGGAAACAGGCATTCATGAACCTATCATGGAGCTGTATAGTTTCTCTCATTATCAATCAGGCTGTACAGTGGCTGGTACGCTATTTAATAATTTCCCACGCTAACACACATGTTTAGACAAAATTCTAGATGCATCACGCAAACAATATAATCTCCTTTCCCTTCGCTAGTGTCCGCACTAACGACTCCAAACATTTAATCGTTAATGTATATCGTAAAGCAAATAAACAAACCCTAATCGTTCCCGTTGAATTTCTTGCTCTGCGACACTTTTGGGCCCCATATCCAGGCTTGGCGTGTCAAGTCGCCGGCTAAAACTTGTTTATTTTTGACGCGCTTCAAGTGTGCCGTAATCCTACACCTGCGCCTTGCGAAGAGCATGTACGCCACGCAACAAAGCATGGACGAGTCGAGGATATTAGTGAAAAAGCAGAAAGCTTCAGAATACGCAATTGCTAAGCATTATCATACCCTAGTGACATTCAATAAGCAAAGCCCTTTTAATTACACCGGGAAATAAATTGCAACACCAATTGGTGCAAAAATGAACAAATGAATCAAAAGTCATATACTCCACGAATAATTGTAAAAGAATAAAAAAGTTGCATTACATTTACAAGGCTATAAATAGATTAAAACTAGTAGCTTTTACCATTTGTGGCCGACTCAGTAGTCCAAGTGGTAACGGCGTAAGACCAGTCATATAACACGATGTTGTATCTAATCCCATTCGTACTGCCGCCGTCCCTTATGCGTAGGATGCGTATGTAAGGATACACTAAGGCACAGCCCTCAGGATTGATTATCATGGGTATTCACTAATTCACAGAAATAGCCACCCAAGAAGAAGACATTTTTCATTTATTTTTTTTTTTACTTCTTATAATTAGGCGTTAACCTTAAAAAAAGATAAGATAGATTGCAAATACATTTTAATCTTTTTTATATTTAAATTCAAACGGTAAAATGCATCATTTTGAAATGAATTGTGTATTGACCAACACACAAAAAAACGTTTGAAACAAAAAAAAATGCATGAAAGATTTCAAGCCGAATTGGCACACAATCACGATTATACGCTATTTCCCCAAGGAGCAGTTACTGTTAACAGCTGAGCGTGTTACTGATGCAAAATGGCGATAAAAATCCCGCAACATACAACGATACAAAAGTGTAAAGGAAAACTTTACTCTCTCGCGACCAAAGTCCCCTCAATTTGCACTCACATACAAAAAAAAAACAACAACAACAAAAGAGCGGTTTAGTGTTACGGATGCTCTTTTCTCTTTTCGCCGTGTTACAGCTAAGCAAACATTCATTCAAAACTGAGATAAAATACACCCTATAAAAGCCACACACCGTTGTAAAACATTTTCAACCAAGATTTAAGAGATGGGGCCCTGTATGACTGTAGCGTCCTTTCTGGTTCGGAAATGTTCGTATTAACACCCTTCGCGAATAGCATAAAGAAAAAAACGGCATGAAACGGAAAGGCAGGGAGGCCGAGAAAGACAAACAAATGTTAAGGCCATGAGGGTTGTTGTCTTTTCGTCAGCTTCCACATCCTTTCGATCCTGGAATCTTTCGGATAAGATGAAGTGACAATGATGGTAGGAAAAGATGGAGAAGAGGGAGCTTCCTCTCACGGAAGAATAGCTTTTGTAAGAGCAAAGACGATGGCCGGGGGTGGGTGTTGCCGGGATAGGTGTCATGCTTCGGATGAAGAGTACGGACATTGTTTGGTGAGTGGCTTCCCTAGTGAGAATTGGTATGAGTAATGGGCCAACGGGCGCGTCCTACGTTGAAGTGTAAGGTATGAAAAATTAATATCTAACCCGCAGGAATCTCAAGTAAAAGTATGTTGAAGTTTCGGATCAAACAGTACGCCTCGCGCTCACTTTTCCGTTTACTACCGCTTGTTCATTTTAAACACATAGCCATAAACCATGTAGAAGTGTGCCATGATTTGAGAAAGACAGGAAGATAACAAAAAATACTGTACGATGACAGCCGACGGTTCACGTTTGAGTGCGACTGCCAACCAAGAGGTGAAGTAACGGACATCATGCTCTAAGGCAGGGATCTTCTTAAAAGGAAAAACGTTAGAACGTAAAGCATATATTTACGTTCAGTTAAGCTAAAACAGTGGCCTTAGCTCAAGTGGCACAAGACGGAGGTGTTGTAAGATACTAATCTTCGACATGAAAAAAAAAATGTTTCAGACCCGATTTGCTTGCTCGATGCTCGAAATTTCAGTGGCAAAGCCTTTCAACAAATATATTTTGGTT
Organism: Anopheles epiroticus; assembly: GCA_000349105.1. Lineage (NCBI taxonomy): Eukaryota > Metazoa > Arthropoda > Insecta > Diptera > Culicidae > Anopheles > Anopheles epiroticus. The sequence goes on from KB671647.1 coordinate 116,611, forward strand.
GGAAATATACAAACAAACTACGAAAAAAGCAAAGGATTTGAGGATACTCATAAACTCCTACAAGATTTGGATCTACTCAGGTTCATTACATAGTAGTAAATTAAAACAGCCTTGAAATGGAAAAATGTTACGAATTTAAATAAAAATCGCTTAGATTGCTTACATTGTAATGGTTTACCGGAACGGCATGACACTATGTTGGAGGTTAGTCAGTAATACTTTTCAAGTCTAAGTTGCAGATTTTAGCATGCAAGGTTCTAGTTTTAAATAGTTTTAAAACAATAAATACAAATTAAGCCATTTCGGGCATTGATTGGATATGCTATTTCTGGCGTTTGGGGTTGAAAACCATCCAAAATTTTATCAATATCAATCTATCGACCCGGGAACCAATTATTCTACATTACAACCGCCACCATCACCTTATACATGTAATATAAGTACATATTACATGTAAAAGATTCTACCGCATAACAAGTTATTTGAAAATCGAAGAAGACACAGCAACGGATTAAAATTGTTATTCACGGTTGGTTGTAATTGATATTGTTAACTGGTAGTCATTTTGATTTAAAAGTACAGTGGTAATTTTAAAGCATTTTTTTTAGTTTAACTTAAATGTTAGCTTTGATATTTATTATTTGTAATATTATCTGATGCCAATGGACCTAAAGTATCCCTTTTCAAACGTTTCACAATTTTGATACAACATAAAAATATTTGAACAATTCAACACGTTTTAGACCGCACAGCGGTTCATTCACAGCGTTATACTCGCCACTCATTGATAGGAATTGCTTAGAGGTGCCAAAACGTGTACGGTGTTACTTTCTTTACTTCTTCTCTTGGGTGGCACAACAACCCAGTAGGGTGAAGGCCTAAACAGAGCACTAATGTGCATTGACGCTTGACTCTATGACTGAATGTACCCATCCATAGCAAGATTGTTATTCCTGCGTACTAGGGGCTGTGACATAGTGTACTGACTAACTTGGTGTACCCATAGCCTAGGTGACTTGGTGTACTTATAGCAGAATAGTAAACCCAGCGGATGGAGGGAAGTAGGGAATGGAGGAGGTTGGTGGTGTCAGCTGTCCAAATGGGATCTGATACAACGTTGGGCCATTTTTCAGTATTTAATTTTTTTTTTTCATTTCAGAAGTGATGGCCAGACCGTATTGCTTGGTATTTAGTTTTTAATGCAGGAAAATAAATCGTCAGGTTTGCATAGTTTTTTTAATACTTAATACTTTTTGCATTGATAAATACATATTCAAGATGCTCATCACTATTTTTGAAGCTAACATTCAACTAAGCTTTATAGTCCAACACACAAGTATATTTTTTTTCATTGCATATTTTAAATTTAAAATTATGTACCTTGCAATTTTACATTTATAAATTGTTGTTCATTTGTACATTTATTCAAGAAACGAAACTTTATATAGGAAGGAAATATTTAGGAATATCATTCCTTAAATTTGATACGATATTTAAACTTTTAAAACTTTATTGAGCTGCTTTCATATACATTACAATTGTAATAAACAAATCAGTGTTCGTGTGGTGAGAGCCTACGAATTAGTGTAACAAAATATTAAACAACTGCAAAAAGACCGATTGTGTGTTCTATGTTGGTAGACGGACTGAGCATTTATCATTACCTTTATACTTAAGAATGAATTTTCTGACCCAACCTCACGCTACGGTACTGCGTGTATATTACTGAAAATCGAGCATCGTTAATTATCGGCTATAAACGATGAAGATGTGTCGTGATAAATGAAACAATTCATCTTTCCATTGATATCTTAGAATGATCACAACTTCATTCTGTAAAAGAAATCATCGTGTATGTTTACGGCAATCAACCGATATCATTATGTCCTTCTTTTCGTACCAATGTTTCCGAAGCTCTGCGAGGACGTCCTTTGCAAACCGGGGGTATGGTTGATTTACATAAATATTCAACAAATTTCTAACGCCCACAAACGCCTTCACCCTGAACGATTTGTGCAAAAAATATCATCAATGCCTCATACCATACTAAAACTGCAAATTCGTTGCCGGGCCGGAAGGGCTCGCGGTAAGATGCGGTCATCAGTGTGGTCGATTTTACATTCGCTGCTGGAAAGGACCCTTGTCAAATATTCTTAAGTGATTACATTTTCGAATTCGTGATTAAATTTGCACAATTTTCCACTCTATCTTCATTCAACGGGCTCATGCTTCTTATCCAGAGTGCTGTACGAAGCATATCTATGCCAGAGACGTAACCTTAAAAGTAAATATTGGTTAAGATTTTTGCACTCGACTTAGCGACAAAAGTTGCAGTTGTTTAAAAAGTTTTAGCAAGCAGAAACAAGGAAACGGACCATAGTCAAATCCTTATTGTTATGGTTAGAATATAGCTCCTTTACTGCTATCCCTGCTATCTGTAAATTTCAACACAGTAAATTTGTTTTGAAAGAGTATTCATGCAGAACAGAGTAGAGTGTACTGCATAAGCAACCATTCTTATGACTCAGTTTGCTGTTCTTAATGTTCATTCGCAGTTTTGAGGGTTACGGAGCGTATTAAAGACTAACATCAATCATGATAAGATAACTAGTTATACACTGTGAATCACGCATACAATAAAATGCAATACCGCTGAATAGTGCATTAGTCATTTTAACTATCCCTTCGCACATAGATAAAAAAGGCAGAATTTTTCAAGTTTGGCAAATACGCTTAACGAGAGAAAACGAATATATCTGGATTGTGTTTGATACTACCATTGACAAGACCACGTTGTGAGGAACTTAAAAAAAAGTACTCAGGACAGTAGGAACAAATGTGCTCTACATAAGTGAACTTTTTTCTTACTCACAAGTGTTTAATACAACAGCGAAATTTTTTATCTTATTTTGTCCTCTTTTTTACCAGTTTTCATTTTTTTATTTAAATAGATTCACCATGGATTTGTGAAACCATATTCCAAGAAACAAACGCGAAGTTTGTATCAAATTGAACAGAACGACTACCGCATGATAGCTAAGGTGTTCAGCGCAGATATAACCGCAAACATTCCACATAGTATTTTGAAACATTTTTCTTTGGTATCTAGTTGTCTACACCTTGCACGGCACAGATATTACTCACAGTGGTTTCCGTCTCTTATCTCTTGCAACAATGATTGGCTCACCACACGCACATACACACAGAAACAAAGCGGAGGTCATGTCGGGTAGGTGTCGCTGGTTAGTTTGGCCAAAGACCGAGCATATTTCCTTTTATCTAATCTACATAACGTACCCACTCGACTGATAAGCAGGTGGTATTGGTGGCAATGATAGTGGATGCCGAAATGCGGTTACGAGTGTCGCTCCCTGCTCAGAATCAATTCACCCGTGTCATCCGGCAGAAGGTGCTTACGTGAATGGTACAGACGTGGTGTTAAAGACTTTCACTGGCTTCTTCGCATTGCCCAACGTGCTGATAGTGACAGATTGAATCCTTTTTCAGGGCCCGACCGTCAACTGTGAGAAGATCAACTAAAATAACCGCGAGGTTTTGCTACAGGTGTCGCAACAAGTGATCATCGTGCTGGTTCGCTGCTATACGCTACTAACCCGTACATCAAAATGGTGTCTGCGGAAACAATCGGATCTATTTTTATTAAAGTTTTCAAAGTGGTGAGCATTTATAGTTAGTAAGCAATTTTTTTTTATAGTTAGCGAAAAGTTATTAGTAGATTCGACAAAAATATTAATATACGTGTTTTTTACCTACCGTACGTTAGAATGGGTACGTTATAAACCGACAGTCGCAAGTGCTTAATGTACTATCTAATGCTGTGCTTTAATTGTGATTACTATTGCATTGAACTTTATGTAGAGCTCTGCGAATATGAGCTCAAGAAGGAGACCACACCCTACAGATACGTAACACACAAGTAGTTCAATGCAAAAACAACCTGGGTGGTCTCGTAACATATTGTGTGATATATATTTTCCATTTTTTCCCTAAGTTCATGCATACTTCATTACACGTTTTGATTTATCTTCTATAGAAAAGATCTTAGTTTTATACTTTTTACTATAATAGAGGTTCCCATGGCTCTACAGTTATTTAGTGCAACTCATTTTTGGTTCAAAAGATTGCAACATTTGATAGTAAACTCACAAGGTTGTTCGAAAATTGCACATGATGTGTTGTATTTTAGTGACTAACGTTCATTTCTTGGAAATACGAGTTATCGCACCCAACATTACGTTTGCTCAAGTGATAAGATAAGATTTGTAACCACGAACAACTAGCAATGTTCGTCCATGACGATATGGCTCAAATATTCGATTGCCTATGCTAACCTCTTTCCTATAGTTGGTTCTGTCTGAATTTAGTATAAATTGAAACTACCCTGAACGCTCATTATTGATTATTTGAAGTATAAAAGGAAACATAATTTTCCACATTACGATTCAAAACTAATATATTTTATATTTTTATATTTTATACTTAGCAATACGGCCTGGCCGTTACTACCCAATAAAAAAAATATACTTAACGCAATTCAAAAAAGACCCATACAATCTTTCATGAGTTAAAGATAAATTTTATCAATATTTCATGCATGGGATCGTGCTTTGCAATCTTATCATTCCATATACATTCCATAAGAAACCAATAACCATCGAAACTTTGTTTTGAGCGAACATAAACGCCTATACTAGAACACGTTCTGGCTTGCAAAGATCCAACATTGATGTTTTCCTGTATCATAATGAGGCGTAGCACATATGTCCTCCATTTTTATAGCATTCCAATGAAAGGATTACTTTGTTACGGCTTTGCACTTAACTTTTTCCCACACAGTAACTCGTACGGATACGGTTGACCCAGCAAGATTGTTTCGCACGCACGAACTAACTTACACACAGGACGGGATCAGAACACTCAATACAATACCATCATCTGCCTGTAACGACCTTCTGAGAGAAACATAAAACCCTTGGCACAAACCAAGCTAAATGCATTCCCAAATTAAATTGCGCAAACACCGTTAGCCTTGGACACGATGTTTATGATACCCTGTGGAGATCTACCGTGCTTGTGAAATCCATTACCTAAGGAATGTTTTTTTATTCCATTTTACAGGTCATCAACATTGTAGTACTGATCATATACCGAACGGGCTATGGCGGAGACTTTCTCGGTATTGGTGGTACCTGGAACCTCAATGAGGAGAAGAGCCCAGATGCTGAAATCGTCGCGTCAGGCGTATTTGTCGGATTTATCATATACACCGGCGTGCAGCTAATTACGTTTGGTTTCGGAACAACCAAACACAAGTACGAGCTCTCCGACACGATCATGAACGTGGTTGGAACGTTTATGTGGGTTGCTGTCGGAGGCACTGCATTGCACTACTGGCACGGATACCTTGCTGAACATGACTTCGAAAACATTACATCGGAAAGAACGGTAGGTCAAGTGTGTTCATTAACGTAACATATTGCAATTCTAACGCTCTTTGCTTGCTGTTTCAGGCCGGACTGGCATTAGGCGCCTTATGTGTCATCAACGGAGCCCTCTATCTGGCGGATTCTGTGCTTGCCTTCATTCACTATACTAAATATGCCTAATTTTAGAATACACCAATAAGGGAAAATTGCTGACATTGTTTAGGATTTAAAGTTTTTTTATGATTAGTGATGCTAAGGAGTTTATTTTAATTACTTAGTATTTTTACGTCAGTTACCAAGGCAAAGCTCTTTCTAGTAGACGATTTTAACTCTAAGGTATAAAACATTCTGCATTACTCTATGCTTCCTCACGACAATAGCCTTTTAATGAACAATCTGATTTTACCATCGAAAATAGCCATGAATCCATTATGTTAAAGGAACCACAATCTTTGACAAATAAATGAAAATGTTGGAGATGCCACCGTAACAACAAAAAGCTTTGAGTTGAATGATTTTAGTGAAATTAAAGTAAATTATTTATATTCAACCAACTGTGATACAATATGTTTCACAGAAAAGCTCTACCCATCTGAAAATGTAATTACGCGCACCTCAAAAATACTTTTAATACTTTGTATCTATTTCTGTAAAGGATTGCCACGCTTCTACTTGGGTGACTCAACAACCCTTATAGGGTCAGGACCTACATGAGATCGAGTGTGCCCAAGGCTTTTTCTGTGATCTACTGTCTGTTACTTATCCATTGCAGTATAGTCAATAATGTTTATAAGGGGCAGCAGCAGTCCGAAAGTGATTCGATACAATGTCGGGCCTACACCGATACCATTAAAACCTTCGATCCCATCACAGTAAGGGATTTAATCGAGATTTAATTTAACTTTTTTCAATGTTTACACATTAGTCCCTATTTAAAAAAAAAATCTCAGATATAGAAAAAAACCTCTATTCAAACAAGTCTATTTAACGATTTGACTCCTCTTTTAACTAGATTTGAGTTTCATTTTCTCCTATTACAGAATAATTAATCCAACGAACGGCGTGCAGTGGCAGTCTTAAAGGGATTCGATAGCAGGCCTTCGCCGTTACCACTAGCCCGAGTAGGCCCATAATAAATTGGTCTGGTTAAGCCTTGACCCTACTGGGTTGTTGTGCCACCCAAGAAGAAGAAGAAGAAGAAGAAATTAGCAATGTTGAGTTGAAAAATCTTTCCCCACCGTAGAAAATTTCAGTCACAAAATCATTTTAAATCCTATTTCAAGTCAACGTTTAAAGCGACATGTTTACACCGATTTTTACTTCTCCTATTTTTTTCTTTTTACATTTGCTCTCCGGCAGTTAACTGGATTGCATGATATTATTTGTATGTGACTGGGTGCAAGGTGGAGATTTTGGAATGTATCTAATAAATATTATCCTGGCTAAAGGAGATGGATTGTGAAGTGAAATTGTGATGTGCACATTCTACAAAAGAAGTCTTGGTAAGAGAGATCTCAAAGGGTTACAGCGTTGTTTGACAAGATTTCCATCTTTTACAGCTGCTTACAAAAAGTTACTTTATTTATTATGTTTTCAGAAAAAGTTAAAAGCGAAATCTATTTGACATACATTTTTATATACATATTTACAGATCTCATAGATATTTTCATTTGAACTATTCTTAGTTTTTAATTTTGTAAATATGTCACCAAACACTCAAGTCCGTATAATTAATGGAATGGATATAATTAATGTTATGTTGGCAATAGTGTGTGATAAAATCATTTTTTATGGTAAAGATCATACAAATCTTTCTCTTAACATGTAATGTGAACGTTTGCAGATTGAATTGTATTTCATTTCTAAGTCTTCACATAGGAGGCTTCCATGGCATGGTTTTACTATATTTAACCATAAAACCTAAAGAATATAGAGGAAAAACACGCTCAGATACCATGTTTCTAAACATTTTGTAAGTAAAATAACAAATGTTGCCATTTGTATCGCTAAAATAATTTTTTATTCAGTAGAAACAGCCTAGCCGTATTACTACTCAAATTTAAATGGGCATTTAAACCACTGAAATGAAACTGACTACCAGTAATTGCATAACGGTTATATAATACACATGTTTATGCATATGATTTTTGTTAAGTGCTACAAATTTTACTGAAAAATATAATTTTTTGGTAATCGAAAATTTTTAGTTAAAATCTACGATCATCATAAATGCTGGTAACGTTTCATTTCATATGCACTAACAGGTGAATAATAATAGCCTTTATTGGTGGTGATACAAGGCTAATTATTTAAAACAGAAAATCGGTATACTAAACAGAGTTTTGTCTTTTAGAATAAGTAAATGCATTACTAATTAAATTAACACGTGTAACGTGTTTTTAACACGTGTTATAATAAAACAAAAACTTTAGTTGGTTTTGCGTTTATTAGTGGCTCAATTAAAGTCATCAAATATAAAACTCAATAATAGCTTTTACTATTATCTCTCTTATTCCCATTTCCTCTCGATTAATGGGCGCAATGCTAAGTGTGAATGCAAAATCTCTCCATTGATATGTTATGCACTCTTATGCTAGAACACGGAATGCAACGAAACCCACGGTTTTAACGTTTGTCTTTTTCCAACATAGCTTCCCAAAAATAAATCTTCTGCAATCTATTTATAGCAGAAAAAAGATACTTTACATTTCGTCAACTTTGCTCTTCTTAGGCTTGTATTTTTATGCGTTTGCCATTCGAGAGTCTTACACAAAACGAAAAACGATGTGTTAAATAAAAAGAGAGTTTAAGTAATTTTCATGGGTCTGCTTTTTTGTAATAAAACGTAAACCGGCAGAAGTAACCCTAAAATCTGAGGTAATAAAAATCTATTAACGGATATGTGCTTAAACTACATGCGCCTGTACATACAACTAATCAGCATTAAATAACTGATGCTCTTTTTAACGTGCATGAAAGTATCATCGATATCGATGTATCTAGCATCGCATTAACAGATGTTTTAATAGCAATTCAACCGTTTAAGCCAATGCTAGACCTGGTGTTGACGGTATTTCTGCACTTATTCAACATCGTTGGAATGAATCCGTTACCCCGATTCTCGCTAAACTCTTCAACCTCTCATTGCAACTTGGTGTTTTCCCTTCGATATGGATGTTTGATACATGGAGAAAATCCTGAGAGGAGCAGAAACTTTAGCAAGGTTGGAGCAAACTCGGCCGCAACACTCAACAATTAGCCTACACCAAGGCGTCAACACGCTCGTGGGATGCTGCTAGAAGACGCCACTTCTAACGTGATGCCCCTCAACTACCGCTGATATATAGTTAAGTCAGCAGCACGGTTGAGCAACCGTTTTGCCGCGTATCACGTAAAAAAAACAAACTATAGGAAGGAATGTTATGATGGAGAATGCAGCTGAACATTATTCGAGATGAACGTGTGTTATTCCGAATGTTCCAGCACGACACTCGACAGAACATAGAAAACTACATAACGCTGAGAAGGCTGTAGATTCGACTGTTCCAGGATAAGAAGCAGAGTTCCGAAGGGAAGGACATGCATGATCGCATTGCAACAGTAATATCTGTCAGAGGAAACTAGGTAGTTTTACACGTTGTTGAATACTTCACGTAGCGGTTTTACTCTCAAATTGAGTTTTAATGCTCGAGAAATTGATTTTGGTTTCTTGGGTGGTTATTGAGGAACCAGAGGATTTTTATGCTTATGCTTGAGATGTTGATTATAGTTTCTGCTACCTCGGTACGATCGTTACTTCGGATAATAGTAACACTAGAATTCCAAAGGCAAATCGTTTGGAAAAATCGTCCATCCTACTTATTTACTTTTCGGGCTTTACAGCCTTTTTTTTTTGTTTTCGCCCTCAGCAACAAACTGAAACCGCTTACGACGTTACACCGTCGCTTTGATGGTGGCCTCTAGGCTATCTACCTGCCTTTGCTTGAGCCTACCACGCCTCCTCAGTGCAGATGCACCATATATTGCACATTGATGCTGCCGTTAGCCATTCACGGGCCCGAGTTCTGGACGACGCTGACGGAGGACACCAACTCGCAAACCATCCTAGACCGCAAGATGCTAAAGACTATCTTTGGCGGTCAGTGCGAGTAGTGAGAGTGGCGATGAAGAACGAACCATGAGTTAGCTCACATGTTAAGTGAGGCATTCTGACGGTGGCTAAAGCCAGAAGCCATCCGATGGTTGATGCACCTGATGAGAATGCCGAACTCATACCCAACCAATATGGCACTCGCAAATGACTAACTCGACAGGAAGCGTAGAAGAGCACAGTGACTTGTAGGCTGGATCAAGTGAAGTTAGATTTGCAGGAGATCGAACGCAGTAAAGGGTCGAGCGAATGATTGATCACAAAATTCAAAAAATCTCTTGTACCAATATCACCTCATATCTTCTTCTTGACATAACAATCTGCCCGATCAAAACGACCATTGCTAGCATTTACGACTTATTATACCACGTAGTTGGACGTAGCTGGTTTCCTCAATAGGGTGGAATGGCCTGGACGGGATTTGAAACCCTGCAAGCTTCCAGTCACCTCCACCACCGCACCGCCCACTTTCCTCCTTGTTTATTGCATCGAGTTGACAGTTATATTAGAACATTACATTAAACATGCAATCACCTCGCATTGCAGTAAAAATTTACTCACACGATAGCACTGTTTCCAAAATGGTCCCAACAATCCTCCAGTGGGCGTTGGTAAAATGTTAGTGGGCGATGAGATTCGATAAGTTCACAAAATAATGATGTGTTTAAGGGATTTTTGTAAAAGTAATTAACATCTTTTGAAAAGCTATTTAATAGAAGATCGATTCCCATCTTTGTACCGTTTATCACCATAAGGTGTGACTAGCGTGAGATTAGTAAGTGCTAGACCTCTAATTCCTTTAGTAAGGCTGTGAATCAATTTCAACAGTGAAGTTCTTTAAAGTTTAAAGAACTATCATTGGTTAAAATCTTTGTAAAACAAAATGTGATATAGCATATTTTCCGTCAGACTTCACCGAAGTATTTTATTATCGCAAGAAGAAAAAAAAACATTGTGAACACTTTAACTATTGATGTACATATAATCATTCACTTCCAAATTTGAAAGGTAGTTGAAAAGAGAAAATTATTGCATTCATTGTAAGTTAGTTTTGTTATGCATTGTTTAGAATACGGAAATAGACGCGAATCTTCACAATACTTTTCTCTTCTCTTCTTCTTAGGTGGCACAACAACCAGTACCCCGTACCCTGTAGGGTCAAGGCCTAACCAGAGCACTGATGTGCTTTGCTTCTTTTTGTGACTGAGTGTACCCATCCATACCAAGATAGTTAATCCTGCTTATGGGGGGTTGTGATTAAATGTACCCATAGCAGGATAGTCAATCCTGCGTATGGGAGGTGGCAGCGGTCCGAATGAGATTCGAACCGGCGACGGGCCTTTTGACAGGCCTACGCCGTTACCACTGGACCATCGAGCCGGCCCGTATCATTTGTATCATTACAAAGAAAATTCAAAATTCCAAAAATTGTTCAAGCAGGATTTAAAATGCTGTGATCATTATGCTCAACAAAATGTTTGAAATGGGCGGTACCATCAATAATGCCTAAATGTAGGCGATGATTATAAAAAGTTTGGGAGCCACTGTACTATAGGAACGGTTATACAGTACAAACTTACTAGTTGGTTCCTTTTTAGCTGGGTTATTCGATGGTTGATACCTCAATAGTTGGGTCGTATGCCAACCAACGAGGTTGTCAAATGCAACTGTATCATGGAAGTGCATGATGCACTTTCTTCGTTTATGTTACAATTCATACATTATTTTTCCAAAATAACCCTAGTGTTTTGGAAAATCAGTCTGCTGATGCATAGTATAATCTACAATAAATCAAAAACTATGCAAAAACCAATTATTTTTAGGCATAAAAGCGAACATAAAAATGCAATTCGTGTAAGAACGCATGGCTACTTGGATTGTTATTGCACAATTGAGTAGCTGTCAAACAACCCAACTATAAAGTTTGATTTCACTAGTCGCCTAGCGAATGCACTGCAGCGCATTCAAAACCCAACTAGTGAGGTTTAACTGTACCTTTCTGGGTACGTTAGAGCATTAAGTAAAGCATTAGATTTTACAATTAAAAAAAAAGTTTTTAATGAGATAAATGTTCGTATTTTAAAATATTGACGGTATTCATTACTTTTAAATCTGATTGAGGCCTCATAAACACTACTATTTGCTTGTTTGCAGTTCGTTAAAACTATAGTTGTAGAGTATCGCAGACCAAAATCCATCGCATTCCAGATTATAAACCGTACAAAGAAATTAGAACAAAATCGGACACTAAACAATGAAGAAATTCAAAAAATTATCCTCTAACAAAAATCTAGTTTTTTAACTTCCTCTACACATGCAATACCTTCTAACTGTTGTTAAAATACATTATGCAAAAATTAAATAAACGTTTTTTTTTTGATAATATTCTCCTGCATGTCCGTGAGATAGCGGCTGTATTATAAACATGACGGTAAATTTCTTTACTTGCCAATTTCAACAGTAAATTCTTTACCACACAATTTGAAGTAAGCTCTTCTTTCAAATTAAGTATAATTGAAATTAAGCTCATTAGCTTTTATCCAAAACTAAAACATAAATAATTATGTAATACACATTTATTATTCAGAAAAAGGTTTAAAAGAAAAGAGATGAATAAGAATAAAAAAATGGTAAAAACTGACAATGTAAGCAATTAGAACAGACAGAGCACGCTGCGTTTTGTCAGGCTTGCCGGACAAATAGGTTCAGTAAACAAAATCATTTGCGTACATTACTGTAATTATACGACCCGTTTCATGCATATATGATTGAAAAGGTTTGATCTTAAAAGCTAAGGCTCTTGAATAATATAAGACATTTCTCGTACTCACCTGAACTGATTTAGCGGACCGTCCGAATCCTTCCTCGAACGCAAAACCATCCTCACCACCATATGATCGACACCGTTTCAGGCTTTCGCTACGACTCACATATCCAACACTACTTCTCGTGTTACCAGCACTATCACACATTGCGCTTAATTTGACACTCTCACTTCCATCGATCATACCACTATCACATACATCATACGGTGGGGGTGGCGTTTGCCGACCGCCTGCCAATTCCGCCAGTGGTTTAGCAGCCGCAAAATCTGCACTCTCTAGATCCAGCGCAACTACATCACGTTCAACGTCCGCACTCCATCGAAACGATTTCCGATTTACGTTACTAATGCACATAAGTTTATCAGCGTCCAAACTATTGCGGTAAACGTTTTTATCCCGATCAAGATTACCCTCTACATCCATACTTTTGCGAATAAGTGTCGTCCGTAATAGTGTGTCATTTTTTCGTCTACGCCTAACGACACCCCCGTTGGTTGCTTCGGCAATTAGGGATGATTCCAAGTGCTGTGACGACGGTACATTTTCCAGTCTATTCGATAGTATTGACGCATCCTTCTGGAACGATCCTTGTATGCTTACATCTGACACGCGACTTGGCTGCCGTTTAAGAATGTTTGTTTCATAACTGTTGAACTGATCGTAATCAATGAAGCTTAAATCATCGTAGCTGATCATAAAATCCTCTTGGCGTAGGTTTTGCAACGATGTGCTCCAGTTGGATACGTTCGAGGAGCGTCTTTCCGATCGGAAGCTTATTTTGCGTCTTATCGAAGCAAGTATGCTGTTGGATCGCTCGAACCGAGGCATTGGTGGTGGTGTAACTTCCGGAACGGTTGAGGCCACCTCAGCCCCTGCGTTTGGTGCCGTTTCTTCCGTGCTTTCCGATCGCTCTAGAATAGCGTCCTCGTGCAGATTTTGCAAAGTAGACTCATTCTGGCTCCGGCGATATGCTCGCTTTAACTGTATCGAAGACATGCTGCGACTGCGCACGAATTGAAACGGCTGCGCCTCGGTTACTGGCGAGATCGCGTTGGTGGTGGACACATTCTCGCGGCTTCCGCTTAGCTTGCTGTAGAGGCTTGAAATCTTTCGCGTCAAAAAGAAACTGTTCGATCGTTCCATTTTCGGTCCGACCGGCTGTTCCGACACCGAGGCCAGGCCTCCAACGCCATTACCGGCGTTAGACTCGGGCCGAGTTGATTCACTGTCCTTCGCTTCCTTCCCCGTAGCACGTGTTCGCCGAGTCGTTCCGCCACTAGTAGCAGCAGCGGTATGCTTGTTGGCGGACGTTTGTTTCACTTTTTTCGTACGTCCGCCTCCACTTGCACTGGTGCCGAGGGCCGTCGGCTGACCTGGAACACTCGCTGCTGGCTGCGGTGCCGTTTGCGCCAGAGATGATTTTGCTGGACCCACATTCACACCTGCGCCCACTGCGTGTCGGGCCGCCTTGGTGTCCTTGCTGCGCTGGCTACCCTGATGACTATTTTTTTTCGCGCGATTCATCATCTTTAACATTCTTTGATTTTCTCCACTCTTGTCTGGCAATGATAATCGTCTACGCTCTTTAAAACTGTAAAAACCTTTGCGATTTTTACTAAAACACTCCCTGAAAGCAGCACTTGGTTTTTGCAACAATTATAATCGATCGACTAGCTGGTTTCTCCTGTAATTTGTACAGTATGTTGCCATTATCTAGCTTTTGCTAGATGCATTGGTAGGTTGAAGAGAAGGAACTGGAAACTGTTGGCGTAGGGGTGGCGTAACTTGAAGAATCTTTCTTGCCACAAACTCGCTAAAGGTATATTGAGAGTCTTCATCAAGTCGTTATAAGCACACTCACACATACACAGACACTAGGTTTTCGTGTATGCTTTTTGGAGGAAGGGAAGGTTTCTTCTTGCCGTTGATATAACCAACTCTTTGATACACCGGACGCCCTTATCCCTGGTCTACCATTATTTGATTGCGCTGGGTATCTGTTGTCTCACTCAACCTTACGTATTTTACCGCTTTGTTTGTTTTACACCGCCACGGTGAAGTAAACAGTACGATTGGCATACACAAACTGTGTACTTTCGAGCACCAACACAGACGTACTTCGAACTCTTTACCTCAAAACAGATTGCTGAATTTTAGCACCTTAGGTCGCCGTTTGATAACAAATATCTGTCAGCTACCAATACTTTATTTTCCTAGCATCGATTCCACACTGGCACCTGCACCGTGGGACACACGAGTGAAAAACTTGACAGCGCGGCACTCTGGTCGAGCGCACGCATTCCTCAGCTTTCAGCACTCTAAGGTAAAGGGCTGTATGCTGGGGGAATAGTTTTTTTACACACCTTATCAGCGCGACAACGTTTAGCACCACACCGTACCGACGCGCCAACACTTTTCTTCCTTCGAAACCAGCGCGATAACAGAGCGGGACGCGTTCTCGCGATACAGCTTAGCGAGCTGTAAAAGTGTCACCAGCAACAAGCACCAGATACACGCTGCTTGCGTTCCGTCGGTCCGGTAGATTGCGGTGCTGTCATAGCAGCACTCGCACCATTAGCGTGTAAGCGATGCAATGGTTTGGATCGCTGCATCACGAGCACTACCAGCGTGAGGCCTGTCTGGCCTTAGTCAGCAACCGGTTTTTTTCGATGTACGCGTTGAGAGTGTGCGATCACGGGTCCCTTCACGCACATTGAAACAATTGTCAATGTTGGAGACGCGATGCCGCTAATTAATCAGCTGTTTACGTAGCGGTACGCACGCACATTATCGATCATCGTCGGCGAGAACGATCTTGGAAACCCGCGTGTATGCTGCTCTCCGTATGCACAACGACATTTAGGAGAGTCACAATCCAGCTCAGAACGATTGCACTGCTCGTAAATGCTTCCATTCCACGACATCATCTCTTGGAGCATCTCTCTTATGCGCAGATTACATCGAAAACTGATCGTGAAGTAATAAGTGTTAATTTAATTCTTTTAACTCGTGCATAGATGGCTGAGATTCACAATTTTACTTGATCGCAAAAAAATCTACCAACAGAGGCATCGAGCGTAAGCACCGTATTGATCAATTTCACAGTTTACGCTTACCACCACGGTGATGATGTAATGTGAATGACCACTACTATTGACTGATGAATCAGACAACGGTAGCATTGATGGTTTTGCTATACTTTTTCGTTTTACTTTTGTTAACCGTATCGTTATTTTGTAGGTCAGCTAGTTACCGCTAAAGATATTTGTGAAAAGAGTAGCGTAATTGAATCTACACTTCATTATTAGGTAAAACAAACAAATAAACACACAATTATTACCCAGAAATCAAAAACGATTATCAGCACTACACAAAGGCACACCAGCATTACCAGCCGAAAACATCATCTATAAACGACAAGCATACAAATACACGAAATAATGCCAACATATGATGTCATTGAACAGTACTTCACCCTGAACTGCTTCACTCACCCTGAGCAAAAGACCCGAAATACAAATAGAAGATTCACTATTGAGTGATGATCAAACAGCAATTACTTTCGTGTTGTATTGCTATCTTCTTTGATTCTTAGTTGCAAAAAAGGCAAAATTAAGTAGTTGAGAATTTAAAAGGTTATCATGCCAGCCTCATACAAAAGTATGACAAACCGCGTTATTTTACATAAGATAAATCCTCACAACAACTTAACTACTTTTAATCCTGTATAGGTCTTCTATATACCACATAGCATTTTTTTCGTTTCCATACATTTTTTTTTTCATTTAAATTAATTAAATAGTGTTTGCAGAACCACAAAAACCCGGTTATGTGTTGTGATTTTTAAACCAGATAAAATATAGACAATAGATAATATAGATATAGACAATAATATAACGAAACTATTCAAATAGGCAAATTCCAGCATAACTGGCCTTTCAAGATGCCATTAGCAACACTATATAAGTAAAACCTTTTATTAACTCTGGATTTAGATAATAAAAAAAGAAAAAAAAGAAAAAAATATTCAGGGCTTATGGGTATGTATACTCAGTTTTATTTTAAGTTATGGACATTTCATTAAATGCATCTTAGAACTATTTTTTCATAAAATGAATACAACTCAATAATTTCATTCAAATGTAGAACATTCTCCGCTAAACATCTTTTGAAAGCAAAATTTATCTCCAAACGCATGCTGTTTAGAAATTACTTGAAAATAAACAATGAACTTGTATAATAACAATCATAAAGAACAATTTGCTAAATAAAAAAAATCACTTAAATACTCCAAATTCCTTCTCCAAACACAAGCTTGGATCTTCAGATCACAAAAATAACATCACCAAAACTGATTTACACTTTAGTAGTGGTTTTGAAAATTCAAGAAGTGTACAGCTAGCTTTAACTTATTTTTTTTTTACAAAAGTCATGTCTATATGGATATGTCTATGGGCACTAACTTTAACTGGCATACAAAGTTTAACATTAGTCTCAAAAGCTGCCATTGAAAGCTACTTGAATAAGCTTAAAGCTAACGAAAGCTTTATGATGGAGGATCTATAAATACCGTACCTTCCGCGAACATTGTCATTAAGAGTTGAAAAATGACAATAATACATCAAGAAATATCATTGTCACGATAACTTTAACGGTATATAAACTCACTGAAAGAGATAACAAGATTAGAAAAAAACTCAAAGGACTGGAAATGAATTACTAACTTGTAGCTTGTTTAATACTTTGTTGGCGGGGACGGACATGTCCGTCGCCATTTGACTATTAAATGATTGCAAAATAATGTTTGTTCTGGAGGTTTGAAATGTTACGGTATTTAAATTACAACTAACTGTTGGATCAGTAATTCAAATAACAAAATTATGGTTCAATTTAAAAAATCAGTTAGAAATACGTTGGAATAATAGAACTTTCAAAATAGAATGGAAAAAATTATATTATAATTTTACCAACAGTTACTGTCCTTCATAGCTATAATATTTCTAATAAAGCAAGTTTTCACATTGCAAAATGAAAAAAAGATTTATTATAGACTTCATTTGGTAATGGTAAACCAAAAATAATTTTGGTTTTTACCTGAGCCCCAAGGGACTTAACTGTTCTGTGACTTTGTGTACTAAAAGCAAGATTATCAGCCCAGCGTATGCGAATGTGGTCTAAAATGTTGGTATTCAAATAATTTCGGTCGCCTTGGCGCATGTACGGCTCCCGGAGCCGGCTCCAAACTAACGGATTCGAAGCCGGCACCGAACTAACAGCTCCGAAGCTGGCTCCTAACTGACGGCTCCGGTGCTTTCTTGAACTAACGGCTCCGCAATCGGCTCCGAATGGAGTGATCACCATTACAAACATTACAATTATGCACTATTTTCAAAGTGTTTTTAGGTAAGTTTTCATCTGCGGCTTATGACTATCATCTTATTTCCTCCCATAAGGATTGATTTTTAAAGTTAAACTTCCTCAGAAGTTTGGCATGACAGATGACGCTGCTTAAGGTATATTCGCATGACATCTTACGTAAAATCTCATACGAAAGCTTGCAGCAAAATTGCATGCGGCAAAGCTGTGTACACTGCCTTATTTCGGTACCGTCGGTTCGGAGCCGGCTCCGGAGCCGTTAATTCTGAGCCGGCTCCGGATCCGTTAGTTCGGAGCCGGGCCCGGAGCCATTAGTTCGGTCAACCGGTCTCGCAACCGGCTCCGGAGTGGTCTCCAAAAATTTCGGAGCTGGTCGAAGCCTGCTCCTGCTCCGGAGCCGCTTTTCCCATCACTAATTTACTGATGATAAAAATGTGATCCTTGTTATAGACAATTGAACAAAATTTGTGAGCAGACGGGTGTTATCCTTCATTGGAAATTTCGTTTTTTTTGCACTTGTTAGTTAGAACTGGCGAGTGGTCAAGTGATGGAGGCGAATGCATCACCGGTCTTATAAACGACAAGTCCCATCCACACCGTTTCCTCGCAAAAAAATCTGTGTAAAAATCCCATCCACACCGTTCCCTCGTATCAAGGACTGACTATCCAACTACGTGGTGTTGCATCGGAAGAAGTTGCTACTGATTCTTTTTCTTTGCTGTGAATCCGTGATGAATAATAGTAAATTTTTGGAGCTGGCTCCGAGTCTGTTAGTTCGGCAAATTCGCATGGCATGGCTGTCTTACTTACTTCCTAATCAGGCGCTACAACCGTTTCCGTCCGAAGTCCAAAGTTACGATCGTACCAAGATAGCAGAACTCCTCTACTACCTCAAGATCGTCGCCGTCAACTAATAATACTCTGCTTCCGAGTCGTGCTCTATCTCGGTCAGGGTCTCCAGCAAGCAGG
>KB671647.1:138949-154409 GCA_000349105.1 Anopheles epiroticus
GGATTTCCCTCCAACAAATCCAGCCTGGTAGCTTCCGACGAAATCTCTAGCAAGATGCGCTAGTCTTGAGAAGAATATACGGGACAGGATCTTGTAGGCATCATTCAGGACTGTGATGGCTCGGAAGTTAGCACAATCCTGTATGTCGCCCTTTTTGTACACTGCACGATCGCGGCAAGCCTCTCCGGGCCCATCTTGAAGAGCTCTGCCACCAGGACTGGTACTCGCTAGCAGTCCATCTCTGAGCGTCTGTTCTCCATGTTAGGAGCGGCTCAAACCAGCGTCTACTCCCCAGGATAGGGGCGGCTGTACCATGTGTCCTGGCATCAAGCCACCCCCTGTATCATTGCAATGAAAAGTCACCAAGTTTATACACATAAAACAATAAATTATTTTTATTACTTTTGACGCCTTTCTTATTGCGATGCTACAAATGAAGTATCCCATCCTCATAAACATATCACTACATGATTTACAGAAGACAATATTGTTTAAGGAAAAGTATCCAGAAGACAGAAGTAAGGTAACATACAAACTAGATTATTATGTTGTTTGCATGCCTATATGTTTGCTGTAGAGACTTAGCAGTAGTCTTACAATACTGTAGGAGTTCTAGAAGTTGCATAAAATTACATTTTGTGTTTTGCATTTCAGATCAACTACAATTATTCTGTTCTTAGTTCATTCAAGAGATGTTCCAGGTGGACAATCATAGCTAGTGGGAAGAACGCAATCAAAAACGGTACGACTAAACACAGTTGAACCGACGCACGAACGAACCACTGGATTAAGCTTATCACAAATTATATACTTTTTGCACGAGTTGAGTACCGGATATAACGTAGTAGGTGTAGCCGTGGCAGGGTCTACGGTAAGACATGGGTTTTCCACACACGAGCTGTCTCGGGCCAGTACGCAATCTCCGAAAGTTGCATCAAACAGAGTACCCTCAGCACACGTTCTGTTAAACGCCGTTTCGCCAACGCACAACGTATAGCCGGTACACACATTTGGAATCTCCATGGCCTTCAATCCAATGTTTCCAGTGCAAGGGCCAATGCTGCACGCCACGTTCTCCGGAATATCACACACGGCATTGGTCGCATCGAAGTACTTCTGATCCGGACACGACTGCAACGTAGCTACTCCCTGGTAGCATGTGTAGTATTGATTGCAATTCGTTGGATCTGCATGGAAGGACGTGACTGTGCTATCACAAACCGGTGGCGTTTGGGTGGCGCACACACCAACTACAGCCAGCAGCAACAAACTACGCACTATGTTTTACGGAATGCATAGAAATGGGCATTGAATTTTACGTTTCACGCCTCACTGAAATCTACTTACGCATTTCTCAGCTTATAAAGACACACTGGACTTATGGTTTAGACAAGTCATGCAATTCTTTCAGTTTACGTACAATACTCTGAACAATCTCACTTATATAGCGTCAATTTGAATAAGTCACGACTTACCCCACTAAGACGTGGACAAGGTTCCGAGCAGTAAATCTAGATAACAGTGTTTAATTTTGCGTCACAACATTCGGAAGCTCAGAAGATTTATTTGCATAACAACAGACAAAACCAAGCCCCTTTGTCCAACGTCTACCAAATATCCACGTCAGCCACAGGTTGTTCGGTTCCAGGTACCTCCGGCTTTAAAGAGATTGTTACAAAATACATGTTAATGCTCGCAATTAAATGATGCTACATTCTACACTTACAATGCAATCTTCAGCCTGTACACAGCTCAATAAAGTCGGATCGAAGAACAGATATGGGGCACAGTCGCGAACAATTGGTTCACCGTTCAAACAAATTAAGTACTGTTGGCAATTTGCTGGATTTGGATAAATTTCCAAATCGCCCGGTGGATCTGGTGGAGGCTGCACGCATGGATTGATCACACAATTTGTCTCATTTTTCAAATTACACTCTTGTAGTACTGGATCAAAAAACAAACCATCCTGGCAGGTACTTTCATATGCCACTCCACCAATGCATCGAATGAATTTATCACATGAGTCAGGTACGGGCAGGTATACTATACCATCCGGTGGACAGTTGTTGATGACGCAATTTACGTTGGCAGAAATATCACAAACCAGACGCTCTGGATCGAAGTATTTTTCATCAGGACATGTTTGCTCGTATCCTTTGCTACCATAGCACGAAAAGTACTTGGTGCAATCCGTTGGATGTGGCAGAAATCCTTCAGTTTGTCCTTTTTCCACACATGGATCAGTCGTCGGAGCAACTGTTGTCGTTTGCGCTGTAGCACAACCAATTAAAGCTACAAGCGCAAATATTCCTGCCACAGCGTTCAACAAGCAAAAACTACATAAATCAATTGTCCTTCTGAAATCTCAGCACCACCTAAAATACTTACTCGCTTCGATTATCATCTTGATCTTACGATAACTCACTTTACACAAAACCCCTGGGTGAGTATGCATGGTGTTTTATACGTTTTGCGGTGAACGGTAGCTATCTAATCAATTTCAAATCAATTTCAGATTTAATGGTGATTAAGCTCTCCTACATGTTGATCTATTCAACACAATAACTTTACCAATCTCGAACTGATTTCAACTTGCTATCACAAAACAGTGGCACTAGCATGTGTGGCGCGCAAACCACGATTGCGACATTGAAGCACAATAAATGGAAACAATGAACTATGGCTGTTTAGCCAGTAGCACTTTACATGATAAAAATAGATTTTCTATGCAGCATAAGAAATAAAGCGATTGAAAAAATCAGTCATAAGGCAATTTTACGAACTGTGCTTTGCACATTTTATGAATACTATAGGATTGCATTGCATTCGTCGTTATAATTAAATTATTGACAAAAATAAAACAATTATGGATTTGTTTTGGACATTTTAAAGTGGTAAGTAAAGAGTTTGTCGATTTTTTTTAATCTAAAAATTCAATTTGGTGTCAGAAGATTCTTGAAGATATGATCACAATCCACAAGCTTTAATACAATAGTTCTTGAAAATACGGTAGTATGCCTGTTTTTAATCTGTGATATTAATTGAAGGAACAAAAACCTCCTTTTTTTCTTTTAAATCGGCACATTTTAGCAAGAAGTGATTTTTTTCCTATTCTCCTCACTCTATTTCATGTTTTGGTCATTCTTTATTCACCTGTCTATCACAAAACCCCACAGAGAACTCATGATGGTCATTAAGATATCGAGGGGAACATCTGAAAAAAAACAAGAGTACAAAACATGAGATACGTTTTAAACAGTATCGTTCAATTACGTGAAGATATAAATATACCTCCATTAGCGTAGACGGTAAAAATTGGACGTTGCCTTTAGTTTTCCAACAATTTCATCATTTAGTAGCACACCTCTTTTCGACACTGACATAAAATGCAAGGTAGAGTTTCTCTCGTTTTCAGAAAAAATTTTTTTTGTTTATGGCAAAATAATTTTAACTTGATTTTAATTTTATTTTTAACAGTCTTGGGTATAACCCTCTTAGGGTTTCTTTATAGTGCATCGCAATTATCAGCTAGATTTATATCTGATAATGTAAGTGGTCATTGATCTGACATAATTTACATAGCTGCTAATTATATATTATCTTTTTCAGATATGTTTGGCAATGCCTAATGGACAAAAGCTTCCTATTACTGATGATTGCGGTTCGTACATCGTATGCGAATACAACGTTCAAAAAATTCAACGTTGCGCATATGGCACACTTTTTGATCCAATTTCAATGGTATGCAACTGGGCCGCTTTTGTCAAGTGTGGGCAAACACCTTCGCTTCCACCAATTATTGTAGCACCCTCGTCCACCACACCTACCATTCCACCTACCGTGAAGCCAAATACAGGATTTCCCAGCATACCGACCGCCCCAACAGCCTTACCGACTTCAGAAGCAGTGAAAACTACATCCAAAAGTCCGTACCAGCCACCGGACATTCCCACTGCACCTACAATTGCACCCACACTGCGGCCTCCTGTGGTAATAACCTCCATCCCGACAATTCGACCAACAACTACCACACGTCCAGCTGTTACAACCACTACACCGTTCAATCCACCCAACAATCCATACCCATTCTGTACGCCGGAAGAGTTCAGCTTCATTGCCCACCCAACTGCATGCGAGAGTTATTACATTTGTGCCTACGGGAAGCTGATTCTTCACAGCTGTGGACATGGTGTTTACTGGAACACAGCCACCAATCAGTGTGACTTTCCGGAAAACACCGACTGCACCAATCTCCCTAATCCGGCCGCTCCGGAAACGTCTACTCCTTCTGCTGAAACAACAACGATATCAAGCACTCCCGGTATGCTTTATCAAACGGAAACGTTAATTACATGTATTGGTAGATAAAGCGTTTTATTGCTACTTTTTTATTTTATACAGATTGTTACGGCAGCGATATATTTTACCCCAACTTCAACAACTGTAGCCAGTACTACATCTGTATCGGACTGCAACCAATCTTGATGAGCTGTCCTACCAGCTACCTTTGGAATAGCAAAACTTCTCAATGCGATCACGAAGCAAATGCAATCTGTGCGCAGAAATAAACTCCTGTACTCATAAATATGACTGTTTCTCCTGATTATGAAAAACTCCACCGATCGATAAATTTTGAAATTGTTTGCAAGTAACAATCTTTTGTTGTTTTAGTCAAGGTATGACACAGTATTCAATCTGTTCTTTTACTTCTTTTTTTTGGGAAAACAAATGTTTGCCTTGACGTAATGTACTTGTAATGAGTCTGATACTGATGTATAATAGTCCATACGTGTTATTCATACCAACAGAAGGATAATAATACCTTTCGCACGGAGAGACGATCCAAGTGGGATGATGTGTGTTGTTTTATTATTTTTTTATTGTAAAAAAAAATTCTTACCATTGTTTTTACAAACTTATTTTATACTATTTCAAACAATTCGTTGCAATCGTCCGTGATGACCTGAACTCCATTTAGGATGCCTGTGCATACGCAGTTCTAGCAATCCTGTTGTCCGTCACACAATGCCATGGACCGTGCACACAATACCTTGTGTTAGAATGAAATCTCGTAAGTGATAATTGCTTTTCATAAAATGATTATGCTTTACCTTAGTTCAGTTGATTAATTTTATGAAAAATAAATTGTCAAAGCACAAAATGGCAAAACTTCCGTCATCAATGAGTTTATGACTTCAAAAAGTATTAGCCTTGGAGATAGATTATTATTACCAAATATACCAAATAATATTACATTATATTACATTTTTGTTAACATAAATTGTACAAAATTATTCTCATACCGAATAACTCCTCTATCTCAGTACAACAAAATCTTAAGGCCAGACTATCTGGTGGTTTGGAAAGAAGCCATAAAAAATGTGTACATCAAACAAAGCGTTGTATATATCGTATATGTATGTTTACATCGAACAATATCATGGACACATACATAAAATGGAGGTATTGTAGGGGAAGTGGGAGCCAGTAAAAGGAAACAATCAAATAAAACTCCATAGTGCAGTTTTTATTCGGTTTTAATTGATAATTGGTTGTTATACTGTAAATTTATTTTTCCCTTGTTAACTCTTGATTCTTGACAGCGTTATACCGTGAGCGGTTTCAAGCGGTAGGTTGCAGCAATCCATGACCACAAAGCGGTTATAGCGCCCGACAAGTAAGTAAGTAAGTAACCTTAGATCAATTTTCCTTGAAACTTTATTTTTTTAGTTAAATTAGCTTTACTGAGTTTAAAGAAAATAGAAATATAAAACACACATAAGAAGTAGTGCTTACGACGCTCTACGACGGTGATATCTCTTAAAATTAATTTGTGATAAGTTTGCTGCTAGTGGCATCTATATTAATCAAAATTGTTTTGATTAATTTTGTAAGTAACAGTGTTAGGACCACCCTTCTGATCAATGCTCTATAAATAAATATGCAATATACATTTTGTAGATATAGTAAAGGGAATCTTTTGAGGACACGGTTAATGCACGTTCCTCGTCATCTTCGATTACAACTTAACCAAATACCTAACCTGCATAACTTTAGTGTTCTTTTCGTTGAATCGATGATTTCCTTTCCACATCATCTTAGCAATCACTTTATTCATCCTTCGTTTGTCTAATAAACCTGATAACTGAATAGACGTCTTAAATTTGGTTACATTCATTGGTGTAATCACTATGAGTATTTCAAAAAATGGTTCAAAACAGAGTCTTGCAATGTATGATGCATAAATTGTATCACTAGTATTTTATTTATCTTTACTTTCAATTAAACAAAGGCAAAAGTTTGAAGAAAAAACACATGACATTTCCTAGTTTAATATTGGATTTTACGTTGATCCTTCGTTCTCTTTTGAAAGCAAGATTCTTACTAACATCTAGTCCTAAGGTTACGTTCTGTACCAAATAAGTAAACGATTAAGTAAACGGTCTGGCTGTCAATTCTGAAACAATAAAAAAGTAAGCGATAGAAAGAGCCGCGTTACCAAACGTAATTGCACAATGCCCTGCTTTGATCACACATCGTTTCATAATCATACAATACCACATTGGACGTAAATTACTACAAAAATGCCGCAGCATTACCTTGAACATCTGCCGGGCGTGCAGTCGGCATCACAGCATTTTAGATTTACAACTTCCTTCCTGAATTATCATTACATTGATGGTATGACTATAGGGACTATCCACCATAAAACTGGACGGTATATCAATCCTCTTTGAAATGAATTTGAAGGTATGACCATACATACCATCCACCATAAAACTGGACACCATGTCGGAAGTACCGTCAATTTACTTTAGCTGATAACAGATAACTAAATTAAACCGATCGTCAGTATGTCTCTTACTGACCATGCACAACTTTGGACGACATTTTTCCTATATAAACGATAAATGGTACATTGTACAATGAATTAAAACGAAGTGCTGGAAAATGAAAGGTAAGAGTATCATATAGTCCGCTACTGCTCTTCTGTTTATTATAATTCCATGTTAAACAGTTTGTCTAATACACGATTTGATTTTTTTTAAACAGTTCTGACGTCGGCTTTCTTGGGCTGCCTTCTATTGGTGTGCTCCAGCCACGCTTACAATGAAATTTGTATAGGAGTACCCGACCTTACCTACGTGAGGAGTCCCCAAGCATGCTACCTTTATTACGCATGTATCGATGGCCAGGCATACGGGTACAGGTGTCCCGATGATCTCTGGTTCTCTATGGAGTTGCAGCGATGCGTGCCTCAGGATGAAGCAGACTGTGATATCGAGCCTGCACCTGAACTGCCGGAAGCACCTCCGAGACCTCCATCGCCAGAATGCGAAGACTTGCCTGACTTTACATATCTACCCAGCACCACATCATGCCAGTTCTACTATCAATGTATTGATAATTTTGCTTACAGGCTATCGTGCCCAAGAGGATACTGGTTCAGTATTGATCTTGGTCGTTGTGGCAACAGATTTGAGGTTGAATGTGACATAGAGGAACCAACACAAACACCCACTGCACCGCCTGGACCATCCGAACCCAACATATGTTTTGGTCGGCCCAACTTTTCCTATATTCCGAGCCCGCAGTTTTGTCAGCTGTTCTACTACTGTCTGAATGGCACACCTTTCCCAATGATCTGTAGAAACGGGTTCTTCTTCGACGAAAACAGTCAGGATTGTATCCCGGAGGAAGAGTCACAATGCGATGACTCAGGTATTGTAGGATCTACACCGGGACCAACACCAGGAATTTGCGAGGGAGTAGAAGATGGAACAATGGTTATCCATCCCCAGTTTTGCAATCAGTACTATGTCTGCGTGGAAGGCAGTCCATATTCGACCCTTTGCCCGGATGGCCAATGGTTCGAAGACGAGAAGCAAACGTGTGGTAATCCAATCGATGTCTTTTGTCCAAATGGTCCACCCACAACGCCAACACCGAGTGTATGCGTCGACGTTGAGGACGGCGCATACGTACCAAGCCCAGAACGCTGTGAAGCTTATTACGTTTGCTCAGGAGGAATCGGCTACATTCTTTATTGTCCACCTGGTCTGTGGTTCGATCAAACTACACACGAGTGTATTTCACCGTCCAATGCCGTGTGCAGTATTCCTACTCCACCTACACCTCCGCCAACACCGACGATCCCTCCAACCATCCCTCCCAGCGGACCACCAGAGGAAGGTAACCAAATTTGCAATGGATCGCCTAATGGAGTATATTTACCCAGCCCAAATGACTGTAGCAGTTTTTACATCTGCTTCAATGGCGGCGCTTATCCGAGCAATTGCCTCGGTGGATTGTTCTTCAACACAGAAACGATGAGCTGTGACTTGCCAGAGAATGTGGATTGTAATGTCTAGCTACGTAAATCGGCTGTTTGACGGTGTGCCTTTGGGGGAAAAGATTGTGTCTTACGAAAATTCCAATAAATGTTGCTCTCAGATTATTGCCCGATATAAGTGCTGAACTGATGCTTATCTGAGCGCTTCCTTTGATGGTTTATTGATGTATGAAGACACTTGGAGTGTATAAAACTGACGTCCTCTGTAAGCAGAGCTATTTAGTGAATGTGAAGTTGCTACGATGTGGTGTTCGAGGGTGCTCCTGAAAGTATTACCTTTTCTGATTTTTTTAAAGTGCTTTGCTTCTGCTGCAGACAATCGTTGCCAAGGTGTTCCAGATCTTAGCTACATTCCTAGCCCAAACGCTTGCTACTTATACTACAGTTGCATCAATGGAAACGCATATCCACAAATTTGTCCTCAGGACGAATGGTTCTCAAAGCAGCAGCAGCAATGTGTTCCGAAAGACCAGTCGGAATGTGACTTAATCGAGCCACCACTTCTACCAGAGGCGCCCGCACCAGATCCATCGCCCATATGTAATGATGTGCCAAATTTTCGATACGTTAGTAGCCCCAACTCCTGCCAGTGGTATTACCAGTGTATAGAAAGAATTGCATATCTTCTATCCTGCCCACTATTTTCCTGGTTCGACGAAACACTGCAACGTTGTGGATCGCGCTACGAAGTGGAATGTGGCATTGAACCATCGACCACCACTCCAGTACTTACCCCACCTACTGTTGATCCTCTTGATGTATGCTATGGCCAACCTGATTCCATTCTCATCCCTAGTAATACACTCTGTGAAAGATACTATTCATGTTACCAAGGCATTGCTTATCCAAATAAATGTCCAACAGGCCTGTGGTTCAATCCAAATACCAGCATGTGTGATGATCCAGATAATGTAGAGTGTGCAGCCAATACTAGAGCTCCTGAGTAAAAATACACGATAGCATTTCAACGACGTTTATTTATGTATGTTTTCATTTATAGAACCCTAGACCTAGACGATTTATTTATGCATTTATTTTGAAACAAGTGTCCAGTTGACTTTGAAAAAAAACTTTGATTCTGGAACTAGTGACGCTCACTCTTCAAGAACTCGTTCACAAAAGCGTTCTTTTGGTTACTTTTATCTTGCTACACGTCTACATAAGCGCCAAATCCGTATTAGAAATTCCAGCAAACAATTTGACCACCCTCTCCAACTGTACTGTAGTGTCTTATCGCAATCAAAAAGTAAAAAAAAAACTGATAAGAACCTAGACTTGGACGTCATTTTTGTCTGTGACGTCATGTTTTAGTTTACACACTCCGTGTATGGCAAATATTTAGAGTTCGTAATACAATGTACTGAATATTGTTTCTGTAATATTGTATGACAATATTATTTTAATTTCTATAATTTTTCTATTATATTTTTATGTAACAGACAAATGACAAAAAAAGTTTAAAATATTTTTTCTACAGTTTATACTTTGTTGCACGTAGCAGCAGGCCAAAACCGCGAAGCGGTTGTAGCGCCCGATAAGTAAGTAAGTATGTTACACGTTATTGAACATATGGACACGTTATTGAACATTTAATCAATTACATGTCTAGCATGTTAATCTCTCACTGTTTACAATTCTTTGGCACGTTATGTCTCGCTGAGGTCATATATCATTAGACTTAATCTGATTTTGATAAATGAACGACACCGCTAACACCAACGGCGTTCGAAATTTCACACAGGTTTTCCTATATAGGGCCGTCCAGTTATGGGTATGTACATTAATGTGAGGGGATACCGCTAGCGCTTGCACTAGGAATTAAACAAAAACCTAAAAAATGAACAAGTGTTGGGTGGCTGTTGCGATTGTGCTGTGTTGTTTAGTACATGGCTCATTGCAAAGATCCTCGTTGTCATCATCTTCATCGTCAAGTGAATCAAACGAAAATGGACGCCCCCCATGGGTATCAACCGGACGTCCTCCGTGGGTATCGACCGGACGCCCTCCTATTAATCGCAACCGATGTGATAACGTGCCGGAAGGAAGTCTCTTCCCTGCACCGAACTGTGCCAATTTCATCACCTGTCAAGGAGGAAACGAGCTCGAAGTAGCATGTGTTCCTGAAGGTACTCTCTTTGACCACCAACGGCTAGTGTGTGATCACCCCGAGTTTGTGACGTGCTATAGCCAGGATAACCGCTGCACAGGCCGAGAGAATGGTACTCTTATTCCTGCAGAATCCTGCTCCAATTTTATCATCTGCATGAACGAACTAGAAAACGAAGAGGTTACTTGCGCACCGGACGGTACTCTTTTCGATTACCAACGTGAGGTTTGTGACTTCCCGGAGAATGTGCTGTGTTGGGAAAGTGACATGTGTGCTGGACTACCAGATGGATCCCTGGCCCCCTCTCGGAACTGTAGCAATTTCTTCATCTGCGAGGATGAAGCAATATTTGAAGAAATCACTTGTCAACCGCAAGGAACTCTCTTTGACTGGGAAAGAGAGGTATGCGACCGTCCGGAGAATGTCAAGTGCTGGGAGTCAGGATCAAACGGAAATCCTACAGATAGACCCCCTTCCTCCTCTGTCGCACCAACACGTCCGCCATTGGACGTCAACGTGCCGAACGATATATGCCGCGGAGTAACCGTCGGAATGATCGCTCATCCAACTGATTGTACGCAATATGTGATCTGTGTGTTGGGACAGCCGACAATTCAACGTTGCCCCGACAATTTCATCTTTATATCAGAACTTTCCACTTGTGGCTTTGGAGACCCAAACACTTGTGTTGCTAGCCGTACTTGGATAGAAGTTTATCAACGAGTAGTTTCGTACGTCCATTAAACGGTTTACCAAACCAGTGCCAACTTTAAAGTTAGTTAAATAAAAAGTAGCCAGTTGAAATTTAGAAGTGGAATGTGTCAGAAAAATATAAAACTCAGTTAATTATATTTATATCATAGAGCCTTGCCATTTCATTAATTTCTAATTTGCTCAATTGGACACGGCATCTACTTGTTACAACTAAAATAGCGTACTATTAAATCAGATTGTTTGCAACTCTTTTAACCGTTGAAATCAGATTGTTTGCAACTCTTTTTATATTTTCCTTCAATTGAAGTGTAATAAATAACAACAAAATAAAAGATACATTGTTTTATTTTATTTTTACTCGATTCACATTTTGAATTCGATTCGATATGACTTTTAGATCTACTTCCATGTCCTTTGCATAAGAAACATAAGGTACAAGTTCCTATTACCCGACAACCATTCAGATATTCAATTTATACGGTGTAGAATGGGTCAAGTTTTGCTTATTTGTATTGTTTTACTAAGAATATGTTTTCAAGGGGCGTAAAGTCTAGAAATTATTTTAATTAAAATAGGTTTTATGTTAAAATTCAGCAAAGTCAATTAAAGAAACTTAAACGTTTTCTTCAAATTTAAATCATAGTTTTAATTTGTTAGTTTAATCTCAACAGAATATGCTAAGAAACAACGATTACTTATCTACTATTACCCTTTGAAAACCTCATACTCAGCATTATCTTTTATCAACTCACTCGATTAATTATAGGAGCACATGAAATTCATATTTTACACTAACGGATATTCTCCGAAAGAAACTGGACTTGAAAACATTCCGGCGGCGGCAGAATTGATAATTTGCCTAACCAACACACGCGTATGTGACTTCAAATTTGCGTCTTTGAGTTGTAGCGAGCGTTTTTAGTTTTATTTGTTCTAGCTGTAAAATATGTACTATATTGTAAATTTACGTGTTGAGAGGACTATGTGATCCGTCAATAAACTTCACTAAACCAACTTAACTCCGCGAAACAAACTGTTTTGTTAACGGATCTTAGTAAAGTTAGTTTTTTGTTCATTTGCGTAAAAACTACAATCCAGTACTTTTAAAATTCGCTCGAACTGATGAAAATCAAAAGAATAGAAAATTTAAAACAACTATCTTTAATCAGGTGTTAAGTTTCTGTGTTTATACACACAACTTGTTGTATCATAACATTGGTAACTCTATGTCTTGCGTCGTTGAATCTTTAATGTGAATTTTTCAGTTGTTTTATATGATATAAAACTGGTATGTTTTACGATCACAGATATAAAAAAGTTTCCTGAAAAACTATAAATTGATTTCTGTTTCTATAATTATGTGAGCAATGTTTTGTTGAAATAAATTGTTATAGTGATAAAAGC
Organism: Anopheles epiroticus; assembly: GCA_000349105.1. Taxonomy (NCBI): domain Eukaryota; kingdom Metazoa; phylum Arthropoda; class Insecta; order Diptera; family Culicidae; genus Anopheles; species Anopheles epiroticus. Next base: position 151,531 of record KB671647.1, read on the forward strand.
GACATTTATTTCTTGAGTTTTCTTTTCTTTGCTACATTTGTACCGAAAATACCGTAGTCGTAAATCCCACCACGCCAAAACTGGCCACAATATCTAATCATACGCTTTTAAAGTAATGTAATCGCCATATCGGGTCCCCAACCTAACAAAATATGACGTACCCCATGATCCGATAACCGATAATGTTTGAGCGAAATCAGCAAATCGTTAACCTTCAAATCGGCCTATAAAGCTACCACTCTAGCTAACTTTCTACATCAGTTTGTGCACGACCACAAAGCGAGACATAATTCAATTAGAAATGCAGAAATTACTCATATTAGCTGGTCTCTGCTGCCTTATTGGAGCTGGGCTGGCCACCTTCCAACGTCAAACGATCCTGATTAAGGGCAACTTTGTGCCTCGCAACTCGTCGGCTGATAGGGGACGTTGCCAAGGACAAGCAGATGGCACGCTTTTCCCTTCCACGAACTGCTCAAATTTTATAAATTGTGAAGGTGGTAGGGAAGTAGAAGTCGGTTGCCTGCCTGAAGGAACCATGTATGACTACCAACGCGAAGTTTGTGATCATCCCGAATTTGTGACCTGCTGGACGGAGGAAAATCGCTGCACTGGACGGGAAAATGGTACCCTTATTCCAGCCACAACCTGCAGCAACTTCATCATCTGTATGAACGAACTAGAGAACGAGGAGGTCACCTGCGCACCAGCAGGTACTCTCTTCGACTACGTACGTGAAGTATGCGACCATCCAGAGAATGTGCAGTGCTACGAAGGAGGCGCCTGTGCTGGTCGTCCTGATGGCTCACTTGCACCTTCTCGGAATTGTAGCAATTTCTTCCGCTGTGAGAACGAAGATATTGCCGAAGAAATCACATGCCAGCCTCAAGGAACGTTATTCGACTGGCAGCGTGAAGTATGTGATCATCCAGAGAATGTGGAATGTGCTGAATCGGGTCCTTCAGGAAATAGTACCGTTGCACCACCCGGGTCAACCTCTGAACCTACCCGTCCACCCCTAGATCCAAATGTACCGACGGATCTCTGCCGTGGAGTTACCGTTGGTATGATCGAGCACCCCACAGACTGCACGCGCTACGTTATCTGTGTGCTGGGTCAACCCAACGTTCAGCAGTGCCCAGACAATTTCATCTTTATTGCAGAAAAAGCGACTTGTGGTTTCGGTGACCCAGAGACTTGCGTCGCAGACCCGCTTTGGCTGGAAGTTTACAAACGAGTGACGTCTTACGTCCGCTAAGCAAACTCATTGTCTATATCTATTCTTTGAACCCGAATAAAACCATAACAAATATAGTCTGAGATCTTTTTCGGGACAACATATGAGATTTTTGTTTATTGCCTGCATGTCATCGCTTGACGAGACGACTGTCAAGCGTAACTGATCTAGTGTTGATTTTGTCTGGCACATTATCTCAGCAGCTTTGCTGCTAAATGGTATTTAAGGTGCCTTTGGGCCGAATGCCGTATCATACTCGAATCTCGGCAAGATGAACAACAAGCTGTGTATTCTTCTGGTGCTTATCGTTCTGTGTTCGGCAACCTTTGCCGACAAGAGCAAGGAATCATCCAAGGAAAAATCTAAGGAAAACTCCGGTTCTAAGGAAAACTCCGGTTCTAAGGAAGACTCCAATGAGAGTTCTTCAAAGGAAGGAAGCAATACGGAGTCACCGGCTACAACTGTTCCTGCAAGTGACAGATGTGTTGGACAACCCGACGGCACCATACTACCATCTTTAACTAGCTGTGCCAATTTCGTCACCAGCCAGGGGGAAACTGAGACTCCTGAAGCTACTTGTGTGCCAAGTGGTACCATATTCGATTCAACCAGAAAAGTTTGCGACTACGAACCAAACGTACTATGTACGATAGAAAGCGAAACTACCGAACCAACTACAACAGCTCCTGAACCAACGGAGAATGAACTGAAAGGTATGTGCAAGGGTGTCATCATTAATATGATTCCTCATCCTGGCAACTGCAACAAGTTTATTATCTGTGTTCTTGGCAAGCCAAATATTCAGTCCTGCGGAAACAATCAAATCTTCTACTCTGATATTAAGCTATGCGCTTTTGGTGATCCTAAGAAATGTTAGGCATAATACAGAAATTTCCAAATATTTTGATCGCTAAATAAATCATGCAATTGAAACATTAAACCAAAGGTTTTTCTATTATACTAATATAAAACAAGACACCTTTAAGATAGGTAAAAAGGGACACATAGTATTTTAGGTTGATGTCATACATTTACACATATTTACTCAAAAGTTAATTTTAATTATCACGATCAATGCAGCACAATGCAGGCATATCAAAACATCGTCTCCATCAGTAAGAGGCACTCTACTATGTACATTCTGAAGCAATGCGGGTCGCACACGGTCCCAAGTCTACAAGAATGACGATTCTTTCTATTAACACTGAACAGATAAGTCAGCTGAAAAAGGGGAAAACCGAGTCCTTCCAAGAACAAGGTATTCAATGTTGCCTTCGACGTTTGTTGTACAAAATAAGAAAGAGTATGAATGAACATGAGGAAAAAAAACATCCAAAACAATCTCGATTATCTGTTTCAGACTAACAATACCAATTATTATTTTCTTTTGCGTTTTTTTACTTTTTATAAACTCTACCTCAATGATATTACTGTGAGTCATAGTTTAAGGGTTGTTCTGTAAAAGGGTTGGATCCGACGCCCCTAGAAGGCTACTATAGGCTCTCCTTCCCAACTCCTACTCAATACGTCCACGTCGTGCAGAACGGTAACTTGTCGCCCAGATCCAAGCTTGGGTACACGGGGAAACCCAACCCCTTGGGCGGATGGGCGGCAAGGCAGAATTGAGAGGTGGAATGGACTG
>KB671648.1:0-32889 GCA_000349105.1 Anopheles epiroticus
AAGGAAGCATTTCACCACACAAAACCTGTCGCGACGGACGAAGCTGGGACTATATCGCACTTATATATGTATAGTTCCAGTACTCACCTATGTCTCTGAGACGTCTGAGACTCTGTCCAAAACTGTCGAAACCCTCTTAGCCGCGTTCGAGAGCCTGTAAACTCCTCTTAGGCCGTCCACATGGACAGTGGAGGCGTGGTAGGCCCAAGCTGAGGATGACGTTGAGGCAGACAGGCGACGGCGCGAGACCGTGAGCGGTTGCGGAGTTTGTTGCAGCAGACCAAGACCGCGGAGCGGTTGTAGCGCCCGAGAAGTAAGTAAGTACAAGTAAGTTTATTCAAAGCAACTGGCAAGAAAAATAATTTTATCCCGAAATTTGTTGCAAACTGTTGAGAGGGAAAAAAGGTTCGAGTTCGTTGGACAGTTCTGGTGCATGCTCACAATCGCAGAACGAAACAGATATTCTTCCTGTTTTCTTTTCTCATGAAATTGCGGATCTAAAAATGCTGCTGTCGAATCGAAAACTGTATTTGCTTTGACTGCTACCTGCACACAATTTAAACTGAAGCAAATATTTTGCAGTACAGTTTTGAAGCAAACGCATTTCATTTTATCCAGCACTCATTTCAGAGTTGTTTGTGAGACCGGCTTTTCCACCGCAGAAGGTGCACGCACCGAGCAGAGGAAACAATAATTTTCCACTCCATTGCATTCTGCGCTCGCTGGAGATCACTTTTATTTCATTTTGCTACGTTTCGTGTCGTCCCAGCCCAGCTCGCTCTGCTTACTTTGCACAATTTCATTCCACGCCCTATTGTGCGTTGGTGAATTTTCCCTAGACCCTTCCTCCCCCTCATTCAAAGCTCAACATCATCACAATGCCTGCCCTGGTCGTCTTAGCCCCACAAGGGAGTTACAAACCCGAAAGCTCCCAGCGTCGTTTATCCGCTGTAAAGTCGATCGTACCCGTGCCTTCCCGCACACCTCGAACCGTGTTCACCTCTGTGCTGAATCCATTTCCCGCTTCGCTGAGCCAAGGATGACGGGCAGGAGTTTAGGGTTAGGATGAGTGAACCAGCGGAGGGGAGGGGAGGGGTTTCAACACATCTACCACCTCCACCTACCATTAAATTTACCAATTCTTTACCTTTTCTTTATCTATTTCTGAAGCTGATTATCGAGAAACGCCCAACCACATGCCGCTTCCTTTCCCTCGACGCCGGCGGGAAAGGGGTGAGGGCTGAAGAGGGGGGGAGGGGGGGGGTGAGGTTTCACCATCATTATCGTGTCACTGGCAGCACCTTTCACCTTTCGCCCGCCAGTTTTTGCACGCCAAAGAAACAGATTGAATTTTTTGCAGCCCGTACCAACCACCCTGTTACCTAGTGGCACAGCACCGGCAGCCGCGCGCTTTAGCATCGAATCGAATGGTATTTGCGTCGTGCCAAAGGCAGACTGCTGGAGCAAAACCACCAACCGCAGCAACCGAAGACACAATTAAGCTGAAGAAAGCCAAACCAAACCACCGCTTGCTCCCCGCTGCATTACCATTCATTTTCTGGTGCCCATTTGTGCGTGGCGGCACCACATTCGCGGCTCTGAGAACCGCACACTGAACCGCCAGGACTCGCAATAAACTACAGAACAAACGGATCCTTTTCCCCCGCGCAAGCAGCATTTGCTTATTTTACGCACGCATGTCGTGTAGCAAAAAAAAAAAATAAACGTGGCGAAAGAATTCGCAGATCTGTGTGTGTTAATATGGAACAGCGAAAATGGAATTGAATATCACAGCGTGAAAGAGGAAACCGTCCCTTTCGGGTTTTCCATTCCATGTAATCCAGTGTTGAATGAAAGATTAAGCAACAATTTACATGATTTCTTGTTTTCTTATTTACACTGTGTGGGTTTGCTCTTTTCTAATTTTGATTTTGTTTGTGTGTCGCTTTATATTAGGTCTTGCGCTGGAAAACGAATCCTGAAGGCTCTCCTCTGGGCAAAATTTACTAAAATTCTCATCCGGGACATATTAGATCTTACAGTTTTATGGAGGAAACGGGTTGGCTGTGCGATTTCCCATCCATGGTCTTTGGGTCCGAATTGACGATGTGGATCCGTGACACGGTAGCGTTTGATAGTTGGTCGACTGTTGTATTGTTCAATAAACCGATGTGAAGAGGCATAAAGACAGAAGATCAGAAGATCGATCTCGGAGAAAAGGGAGGAATAACACATCAGCTTTGGATGAGTAATACGGGAAAGGCGGCATATCAACCTGACCGTCTTGCGAAAATTGTGGATTGAATTCTATATGGAATGTCTCGATAATATTTTTGTTATTTAATTTTAAGCAATAAGGTCTTGCTATTCCAAGGACACAAATAATCGATGATTCAATGCAGCGTTTGTACACATTGGTTGAAAAAGCAAAAAATCACGAAACATCTCTAACGCTCCAAATATTCCTTCGAAAGAAACGGTAGACTTTATTTGTCAAAAATTGTTAGTTGATACCTTAACTGTGTTATAGTACATTGCTCCCTCAGCTTTCAGGCAGTGCTAGCAGACGGACCGTTGTAAGTAAAGTGTGAAAATGACGAGCCATGATTATAGGTGTACATTTTTTACAACTTCATTTTTAATTCTTTTGGAGCTCTTGCCAGGCGCCACTCAAAGGCGAAATGCGCGTTGGGAATGTGATTGAGTACAAAAGAAAATGATTTGAAAAAAAAACCTCTAAATATAAGAAGCCATACACCCTGGCTTTTCACGCTCGCGATAATCCCGAATCAGAGTCATCGGTACAGCGGAATTTGGAGCTAGGGTAAACAAACGATCGAGCAGCGAGAAATCGTAGGCCGGGAGGTTTCAATCTGCTTCCATTTTGGTCCTTCGAACCTCAGCTGCACCATGAAGGTTCCCATTTTCTTTTCACGCTATATATATATATATATATCTCTCTCTCTCTCTCTCTCTCTCTCTCTCTCTCTCTCTCTCTGTATCAAACACACAAAACGAGAGACAACAATACAATATACGCACGCTGTAGTCGCTGTCGCAAGCAAATGTACAATGTACAACATCGAAGCGAACGTTATCAACGGGACAGATGATAACGATTGTGTACCGGTGCGCCAGCATAAGAAAGGCGGACGCCACGCGACAAAAAGGGAACTGTGCGTGTGTGTGTGTGTGTGTGTGTGTGTTTGCCCAGCAGGAGAATGGGAGTGAATTTGTCGTTCGCACTTGTTTGTTCTCGTGCCTCATCCACCCCGCCAGCCAGCACAGTACACCCCGGTGCGGAAGCGACCGTGGCGTAGACGACGAAGGGCGAACGCATGAAGATTGTCGGAAAATTAAGTTGATGAATCGCGATATAAACATGACGCGTAAGCGAAGACGCGTCGAGCGAAGCGGATCAGGATTTTTCTAAATTGGTTCCACCCCTCCGCCAGTGGCCGCTCCTTCTCCCACTCCCGCCAGTCCAGCAATGCCCTTCCGGCAGTGAAATTTTCCTTGTCGAGTTTTTCTTCCTATTACATCACGTCAATCGCCAAACATTCTTTTGGTAACTTTTTTTTCTGCTTTTCTCTCCTTTGTGAGTTTTGCGGGGCAGGGAGAGGGGGAGGGGAGGACAAGTTGGCTCCAAAACTCTCGATATATAGGCAAACATATTCTTGGGATTTTTATAGCCACGCTTCTTGCTACCTGTGTAACTGCCTACGGTGTTGCTTGTACTCTCTAGTAAACGCCCCTCCCCCCTCTCCCTCTCTCTCTCTCTCTCTCTCTCTCTCTCTCTTTTTCTCTCTCTGCAAAACTCAGCGGTGGTGATTGATTTTCACTTGAAATTCATGCCAGCCATGCTATTCCGCTTTTTCCCGCTCCATCGATGTTAGCAACAGCAGCAGCAACAAAAACATCCGATGTAGGCGGTGTTGCAACATCCGATACTTTCATCGCTCATCGGATATGTTCTCGCATCCCCGCATCCACCTTCACCCGCCAGCAGCTACGGCCACAGGATCAGTGAGGACCCCCGCTTAACGGGAAAATAAAACTCGGCACGCACGTGGTGAATGAAAGGAATTTTCCTACGCAGAAAAACTACTTTCATCAAGCCGCATTTACGAGCACGCTCGCGAGCCCATCGATGGGACTTATCGGTATTTATTTGCTTGCACCTTTTTTTTTTTCTCCTCCTTCGCTCACGCCCATCGATACGATTGCTGCCTAGAATTCGCTGAAAATTGTCCTCAAGGCTCATCTTCTTTAATCAAAGGTAGAGGAGCTTTACGCTTTTCCTGGTATAAGAATTTTTCTTTCCTGCCCGCTGCGTGCGTTAAACCCCCGGCAACAGTCGTGTTGCAGATTGAGCAGGCGAGATAAAAACAAATCGAGTTTAAACCACGGGGACAAGCGGGACGGTAAATGGTCGAACGGGTAAGATTACCTGTACTTACGTAACCGATGCCGTTACTTTAGGGTTAGGGGTTCGAGTCCCCTCCTTATCTTCTGCTCGTTGGGGATTTATGTAAGCATATGTAGTCAAGAGAAAAGTAAAGCAATCTATATGAAGAAGCCGGGGGGGTGATACAAACTAAAACTCTCTTCGCCCTCCTACACGCAAAGGCGAAAATCCGCACGATCTCTTCTCCCCCCTTATGTGTGTGACGGTTTCGAAAGTAGCGTGAGTCGCGAGAAGATTATTTTTTTATACATCACAGTATTGTTTGTTTGCAGAAATGCAATACAAGGTAGGTTTAGGACGGATTCTGCCCACTGAGAAAGGAGAACCGCACTAAATTGTATGCGCACGAACCGGAACGCAGGAGAATGGATAGTTTAACAGCTTCCACCTCTGTGTTGTATGATAGAGAGGGTTGTAGCATCGAAGTAGCATTGGTTGGTTTATGCTCTGTCTATGGTATACATCATTTTCCCTACCCTTAAGGGGCTCGCACAGTGCAAAACAAAAGCATTATTTTCCTATTATGAGAAACGATATTTTGTGACGGTAGCTTGTGACTGTAAATAGCAAAAACATCCCTTGCTTAGTAGCCTTTTAATAATGGATATAAATGGTTAACCATACACCATGGGTTCACTCATTGCTGTGGAAGAAGCGAAAAACTTCGGAGTGCGCCAGACCATCGGGATGGTTTTGAAAGCTTTTCAGACCTATTGCGAGATAGATTTTAATATTGTTGAAGTAACACATGCTTAAATGAATTATTAAGCGAGGTAGAATTCAGCTCCACTGCGCTGTTCTTACTTTTTTTCTTCAATATTTTCATTAACAATTATCACATTGTAGCAGAAAAGCGTTAACCCTAACGTAGCCCAGCTCCAACTCTGAAATAGATGTGTTCGTTTTACATTTTCTTGAAATGTTTTAAGGCACACGGTTGAGCGAAGAAGCGCCCTTCACTCGATGAAACATCTCTAGCAGTAGGAGTTTTATAAACAGGTTCGAATAGGAGCGGAAGTAACTGCGCAACAAGTCTACAAAGTGTCCCATTAATGAGTTCCCATTCCCCAAAGATCGATGCTGGGAGTTGAAAGTGTTACAAAGTGCAGAATGGTTGTTCGCTTAGCTTTGCGCTTTGGCTGAAGAGAAGAGAGAAGAGCGTTCTAGTTGGTACGATTCAGCTCCACAAACGGTGCAAAAGCAACACGATTGCATTCCATTCCCGGCCATCCGACAACACTACCCCATGGCACACCTTATTACACGACAAAAACAACACTCTCTTCACTAGGGTTGCGGCGAGTTCGGAGGGGCAGTGCGCCGCCAGCCAGCCTACCACACAGCCTACCACACAATCCGCACTAATCATTGGGTTTGCCCGATGGTTGCAAAAAAAAAAACAACAAGGAAGGAGCCCCATCTTGTGCCGCAAGGCAAGGCTTTAGGGTAAAGCGCAAAACGCGCCCAATCGGTTGCCTTGCTAATTACAGCCTACCAACGTGTTCGCCTCCATTTTGGAGGTTTTTGCTTGATGTACGCGTTCGGCGGTGCGGTGTGTGTTGGGTGTGCAAGTAAAGAACGGATAATTGAATACCATTCCGTTGGGCGCTCCCCGGTCAAACCCGGGGCGTTCGGGCACGCTCGGCCCAACAGTAAGGTAACTGCGCAGACCGGTAATAAATGAGTAATCAATTACCTTTTCGGGCAATATATTACCGAAGCCTGCCACAAGCTGTTGACAGGCCAATGATCTACCGGACCACTTTCAGCACACGAGGAGCGAGGATGGTCCGCTGGAATTAGCAGACTGATAAAGTAGCATAAATCGTTCCCCCTCCCCCCCCCCCCTTTCCAAGCCGTCCCCAGATCCTAGCCACTCCCAGCAAGATCCTGCCAAGTTGGAGCTCACAAGGAGCAACTCCTTCCTATGGTCCACCGCCTACTGCTGGAATGCACAGAACGGGCGCAGGAAATCGCATTCCACATTGCCTCCCGTCTCACTGGCAAGAAGCAAACAGATATCGCCATGCAGGCATTCGATTCGTTTATGATAATGTCCCGTGCGGGCGTCGGAAGTCGTCGCAAAGATGTAGGGACCTACCCGCTTGCCGATCGATGCGAATTGCATAAAACATCGAGCGTATAAATGGTCCGCACCCGTCTTGCCGTCCTGCCGCCGTGCGAAGAGCTGCTTGGAAAATCACACTTTTCGGCAACCGAAGGCACCGAAGGGTAAACCATTAGCACGCACACGATGCGGTACCGGACCGGACCAGGGTGGCAAAAGTTTGCGTTGCCCCGTCCGCATTTAGTTTACCGACCGAGTTTCGGGGTTGATAGTTGTCCTTTCTCGCACATTTTCGGAGGAGCGGCCGTACCATGCCGTGCCACTCCGATAAGAGGATTGATTTATGTTAATGCGATACGATTCGGTATGGCCGTCGCGCACACATGTAACCAGCGCCGTTTCGATGGTGGGGAGCAGTTTCGTTTCGTTGGAGCACTTGCTGCGGATGGGCCATATGGGCCGTTTAGGTGAAGCGTAAATGCTTGCGTAAGCTTCGAATTCAGATCAAAATAGCTGTCAAATTGTAAATGCGTGTGCTAGAAGCAAGGCTTCTGTACACAACCTGCAACGTTGCTGTCACTGGGCGAGACATTAGCTGTACCGTAGTGATGAAGACTCGGTATGGTTTAAATACAGCCCACCCTATCTAACCTACGGAAACGGAAAGGACATTTGCATTAAACCGTTTTTCCTTTTAGTCAGACTTTGCATTTCAATCTTATGTTATGAATACCAATAATAATTGCAACAGCTGTGAAGTTAATAAAAAAGCTATAATTTCCACAAACTTGCTCACATTGGCTAAAAAGACCAAAACAACCAAAAACCTGTGCTTCGTTCGATCAATTGCCCATCGCGTTTGCATATAAGAGAGGAAAGCATCACAAACACAGTAGAAACATCTTATACCTATTAAAAGAGCTGATTTACAGACTTTTTCCAATATTAAAAATTGTGTCCTGCAAATAAACAATAAAGTTCTACAAACTAGTGCGCTGTTACAGTGTTGGCTGGGCGTGTAATCTGGTCTATGCACCCTCCTTTCTCGAGCTGAAGCGTAAACTTTTGTAAGTTAACGCTTCGTCTAGCCCGGGCCTAGAATGCCGGAAACGGCGGGCCCGCTCTCTTCAAATCGACATTTGCCAGAACGTGTCGGTGGAGTTGTGTTGATGCCGTCGCTGTACTGAAGTTCGTTTTCGACCTGTATTACTCTGCGCGGAACATATTAACGATACAGAGGAGAGGTGCCCCCAAAAAACACTCTCTCAAACACACACACACACACACACTTACACAAACACACGATTTGCGCTATGTCATCGGGTCAGACGCAACTCCAAAAAGACTTCCACCGGTAAGCGAAGGAAAAAAAAACAGGCTAGCGCCCCAAACGCTCCAAGTGAAAAAATCAATACAACAAAATTATAAACCGCACGGTGTGGACAGTGGTTCGATTCCCTGTTTTTGTAAGTGAGGAGGATGAAGATGAGATAAGGAAAGAGAGAGAGAGAGAGTACACACGGCAAACTGTGGCCCGTCATCGTCGTAATTATTATCACCGTTCCGATCCAAACAGATCCGATGCGATCGATGGCTAGCTGTCATGGGTCACTCCTCTCTCTCTCTCTCTCTCTCACTCTCCTGCCCTGCCCTCCAGCTTGGGACGAAGCGTCATGAACCTATCACCATGATGGCGGTTTAGCAGCGGCCGGCCGGCCTTCTTCAGCATCGCGAACGTGCCGTCTTAATTAACACACGCATCCACGAACGTCTAATGTTGGCCCGTGCGCGCTTCCACCAGGGCAACCCGCCCCCACTCCCCCTCCCCTACTTGTCCTTGCATCACGGATGACTTGTGCATTCTTTTGTTTCCTCCCGGCACCGTGTCGATGTGCGCTTTTGCTGTTTAGTTTTTGTGTTGATGTTGCCGTGTTGTTTTTGTTGTTGCGCTTGTCCCTCACATTCCCGCGCTGCCAGTGAGCGCCGGTTTCGGTGTATTACAATTATTAGCGGCAACCGTGCCCGTTCGCTTGCCGCAATCGGGCGGGACGGCAGCAGATGATGGGGAGTCCTTCGTGTTTAGGCAGGGGCTGCTGATGCGCGACGTTAATGGACGCTGTTAAGATTAATCTGCAATGCATCGGCAGATTTGATTTTTCGTGCGGCAAACCGTGCCACGTAAGTTAATTAGCATTTTGTGGGACTCTCTCTCTCTCCCTCTCTCCCGGAAAAAGCTTCGAATCAATCCATCCTTCTAATGATTGTCAACAAACATTACTTATCAATTGAATCTAATTCTTTTCACAGATGGAAGACTCATAAGTGCATTAGCACAATTTTTAGTTTTTTCCTCAATATTTAACTCAGACAAAATTTAAATATTTAATTAAAAAAATAAGTGAAAAACGGGGTGAAATTTTAAAATTAGGCTAAAGGCAAGCCATAAGTAAAATGCGTTAATTATTAGAGCCAACCATTAGATTATCTTCAGCGCACGAACACCCCTGCAATGCACCAGGTCTCGTTCCCAGGTTACACACTTCCATGCGCGATGTGGCCTGTAGCGGTATGCGTGCGTACGACTTAAACAAACCCCAAAGCCCAAAAAAAAACTCCTGCCAGTTCACCTTCGGCGAGTACGTTTCACTAATAATCCGATGAAACCGCTGCAGAACGCGGTAGAAGCGGCACGGGGCAACAAATCTTTAACCATAACCTCTCAATACGCAGCGCTGTCAGCAAGCGTGCACACGCACTGGCACACAAACTGTAGATTGAAAATGAATCCAAGCGTCAGAAACAACGGGAGAAGCATTCCCTCTCAGGGTACCAAAACCAACCCTCCCAGCGTGTCTGCGTGTTAACCCTTTTCGGGGTGCGTTCTTGCTCTGTCTTGCCCGGGACGCCACACGTCCACCTGCTCCAGCCATGTTTTGAAGGGGCAGGGGGGGGGGGGGGGGGTGGTGGCGTGGAAAGATGGCAAGTAATGGCAAAGAACTAGCGATCGGTGGAGGAAGTCTGGAAGTTGGACTTGTCTAAATCGTGCCACTAAATTTGCGTTATGCGACCGCGGCGCCCCTTTTACCTCGAACGTCTGCGACGGCGGCTTCACGCGTCGGTGGCAGGGCGCATTAGATTGAAATGGCTGTTGGCATACTATCCGGCACCTTCGCTCCGATTGCCTGCCACCACCGTGTGTCCGAATTTGGGCGGCAAACGTTGGACGGGTGCGCTCATGAGCACGCAACAGTGGACCGGATTGCCGCCAACGCGTACAATTGAAGGTCTTCCAGCGCACAAGAACCGGCGCGAGGGCGCCAGTCGCCAACCGCCACCCGCGGAAATGCGACGGTGTTGGAGAGGCGATGCGATGATTGACTAGCTGCTGCCCAGCCGATAACATGGGTGCTGGGTGAAGCAAAATTGTCGCACCAGCAAAGTTGCCCGTAACGTGTCTTGCGGTTGTTTTCAGAAGTTTCGCTAGAGCAAGTGTCCTCGAGGAAGTGCTTCTACCGTGAGAATTTATCCTAAAATACTTCCGATTGCGGCAGCGATTCACTTGATCGCCATCGTTCAGAAATGTTGCAGAGAGATTAATCTAAACATTTCGCCGGCATCGTGTTCGTGTTTCAGCTACAACCAATGCTCCAGGTAAACCACATGCGTCACATCGATTTGTTGGGTACTGCTCTTCATCGTTCGGCAAGAGAAACGTCTCAAACAACATCAACAAACCCTCTGCTACTTTCTCTCTACCTACGCAAACATCGACACGTTGAAATCATCAAGATCCAGAGGTCGGCACGCTACGTTATGTGTTAGGAGTTTGCAGTGAAGAATTCTAGTAGCTTTATCTTGAGTATTAATGATCTAATGTTGTTTAAAGTTATGCCTTACCAGTTAAAATGACTGGTCCAGGGTTGAACTGGTCTAGCGTTCACACTATTTCAGTGTGTGGGATTGCTTCGGACTTTCGAGAAATATTTGCTTTTTAATTAAATCTGCAAATTCTCCGCACATAGAAGGCAACTCAGCACTTTCAAATGTTTCCTTTACTTGCAACCTAGAAAAAACCAATAATCTAAATAAAATACTAATTAAAAGTCCAAGGAGTCTATCCTAGAAGAATTTCTAACAAATGCGTTCTAGCCGTGTTATCTTTTTTCCTTCATATAATTGCTTGCTACAGCTGTGCTAAGATACTGTTCAGTATTTTAACAAAACATTGAATCAAGTTTCATAAAAAAAAACTCCAAACTGCAGAACAGATATTTGCTCCAATGTTTCGCCCTCAGCGCATCACACCGTTCAATTCATACTTTCCAGCCAGTTTATCTTTCCACTTCCCCGGCTCCATCTAGCACCATCCCTGGACCGCGCTAAGCTGTCATTCGTAAGGGATCTACCTACCACATCGCCCGCGCGACACGTCACGCCACACGATCGATTCACACGCCATACCGTGGACCCGAAATGGCCGTGCGGGGTATCCCGAGTGCCCTCGCGCTCTTGTTACATGAGACACACCGCATGCCCTTACTGCCACCATTCCTTGAGCTTCACCCACGCGCGAGGGGTGGGCATACTGGAACAACAACAACAAAAAAAAACACACCGGGCAACATTTTGCGCTCGATGACTTTATTCGGACACCGCGCGGCCGCAAGTTCAAGTGCACGCTCGCTAGAGTTGGTGCAGGTCTTGCCAACAGCTGTCCCCTCTCCAGCACAACCGTGGGGTTCACGGGGGCCCCAATGTACAACGGTGCGTAGCTGCGAGCCGGAGCCGTAATCCGAACATCGGAGACGCACACTCCCTGCTCCAAACTCCCTTAAAACAACAGTAAAACGCTTTTAACGTTGTAAGAGCTTCTGTTTCGCTTAGATTACATGTTTTACTTTTCGTTTTGCAGCTGGGCGTGCGTGCTCGTTCGGCATTCCAGCACCGTGCCGACGGTGTCAGGTTAGCGATGACACACGGTTGCGAAAGGACACAGACACCCGAAACTGGCTACAGTTTCAAAATCCCCTCTACAAGGCCCCTCCCGCTGGATGATCTGTTTGCGGAAGCAACTCTGGTAACATCCGAAGCATCTGAGCGCCGATCGATGAAGGCGAGATCTCGCCGCGTGGAAGCATAGACACCGATGCCAGGGTGGCGGGCTCGCGTGGATGACACGCATCATAACGCTATTAATCCCATGGTTGACTGCGACCGTCTAATGTGTGTAATCCGATCTAGCCGTGCCGCACGGCGTTGCGCCATCCTCCGCTGCTTCGCGACAACAAAAACAGCAAAGGGGTGTAATGCCGATCGCTACGCCGAGCCGCCCGCGGAAGAGCCGTACTATCTTCCGCACGGATATTACACGCTCGTTCGCGGCTACCCACAAGCTAATGCGTTTGCTGCCCAAGCGGGGAAATAAAGAGATTATCTCTGCCCATCCCCTCACCATACCACCCCCTTCCCCTCCACCCCTCATGTGGCTGCTCCCCGCAAGCCGCAACACATTAGGTGTCGTGTGGCAGCTAACTGCACCGATTGAGCAACGAAAGTGACTTGCGGAGGACAATTTATACAGTAAACCACGATCGGCTGGGGCCAACAGCAATGGCAACAATATAAACAGTGGCAACCTCAACAGCCGGCCACACTTTGTTGCCCGCCCGTCATTCGTCACAAACCCCGCAGTGTTCGTTTCGGGACCCCGTTGTCCCAACCCCAGCCGTGATCCTGCTGCACGCCGACATCTCTCACCGTGCTAAACTGGATCTTACACTGGAGTTGAGAGAGAGAGAGAGAGAGATCTTCATACGGGCGCTCGCTAGCAGGCGATCAGGAACATGATACACAGCGTACATTGTATACACACGTATCATGCTAACCCGCAGCGGCAAAGATTTCTCTTTTTCTCGTTCCCCAACCGTAAGCTGCATCGAGTGATAAAACTATTATTTCGATGGGAACAGCGAATTGAACCAGTGGTCGGCAAGCTTTTCATGGGCCTAATAGATAAAACATAAGTGGCCTGGAAGTCTACCAGCTTGAACACATTACCAGATTGGCCACGGTTTGAATTACCAAGCAAAGATCCTCACTACACTCAGCAGTAACGATAGGAATAACAGCGTCAAATGGAACATTGATTTTCTCTACCATCTGAAGAATTGGAAAACGCTTCCGGCGTACTTAAGGGCAGTAGCTTGAGAGAGTGCATTCTTCATATGTTCTCTTCTTCCACGAAGTCTGTTAAATGGATTTGAACTGTCGATAATTTGATATGCATCTATCTCCATACGATTTCTTACTCTCCAGTGTTCAACTATAACCCAACCCCCGACAAGTTCAATATGAACGAATTCCTAAAGCAAATTTTTTATTCTGATATGAAGTGGGTCGTCTAGATGTGGAGGCTACTGCGATGCGATGTATAAGAGGTCAAGTTGCACTCCTCGTGAGAACTGACAATCTCAAATCTCGAATAAAAATAAATAGAAAGACACTGAAATGATCGATATAGCGAACAACATGAAAGGATGTATACGTCAGCTTCAATCCACACTGACAACATAAATCTTGAGAACAGCTCGGTTCTTAGGAGTCCATCGGCCAGTCTTTATTCTCATTAGATGGAATAAGCCCAAAAGAAGTGTAAACGTATCATAGCATTAGCCTTTCACCTTGGCATACTACAATTCCTCACCCATCCAACACTACTCGTTATGTATTATTCAGGCTAGAAAAAGTTACGTGCCGTTGCATAACACAAATTTGTATCTAAAGCTCCTGTAGATTAGATGGACACACCTAGAGCTCTAGCTAGATTGAATATTAATGTACCACCTTCGCCATTGCCAACGTCGCAGAATCGACCTAAGTAGAGGAAACGTGTAGCGATGTCTATTGAAATTGTCTTTTTTTATTCTATTTCTCACCGTTAGTATTCAAACTCTAGCCTTATTTCAGCAGATTATCTGGCATGGGTCCGCCGCAAGAGATCAAACAAGATTTAGCATATTAACTAGCTATCTCGTTAAAATGAATTCCTTCAACCGTTTATAAACTTCGTCATACATATTTAATTATGTTTTTATACATACAGATGTTATTTTTTCACACTAAAAAAATCGCTTTTCAATTTTTAAGTGACTTTGGGCCATTGTAATCTCTTTCTACATGGTTTTACGAACCGGAAAGCACAGTGTTCTGGTTCTGGAGAATATTTCTGGTGGGCGGTGTGATTGAGCTGAGCCCTTCAAAGATGAGCAGTGGTGTTTTGCAAGAGGCTCATCGGCACAGTGATGCATTCTATAAAAGGGTTTTAGATCTATTTTCATAACAACTCATTTATCTTTTCAGCGTTGTAACTTTTTATTCGCAGTTGCAGCATACTTTCTCTACGACTAGTGTACCGAAGTGAAGCTGAAAGGAGTATGAATTTTAGCATTACATTGGATCTCAACGCTTGCAACAATTGATCTACTCAAGAGTCATCTCTCAGCCAACAGAAAATCTCTGCCAATGTGAAAAGCCCATGTGTAATGAAAAGAAAAGTTTGGAAACCACTGGGATTTTGGGCCACTGGATCTTGCGACTCCCGGATGAGGCGTTCTAAGCTTGGGAGAACGTTGCATCAAGCTTGCTCTGCTCTGCCAAAGTGTTCCAGACTATCTCCCTCTCTCCTTCCCTCGAACTATTAGCAATCCTTCCCACTATTAGCAGCAGGAGATGTTGGGTGGCATATTTAAAAAATTGCGAACCACGTCCCAAACACCACGGAAAGCAGGGTGCGGTAGATGATCGCAGCGAGACAGCTTAATTGATGGTGTCATGTTTCGGATCGTTATGAAAACGTATCCCAAACCACACCAACCCTCTCCCTCCCTCGACCGCCCTTACTCCCTTTTTTTGGGTGGACGCTACTAGGGTGGCGATGGCTAATTAAGTTCTCCCGCTTGCCCTGCGCGTAGCAAAATTTTCCGTCACTGCTTCCGGTGACTCACGAAGGCGTGCCAAGCCTCTCCCTGCCCTTCCCATCTTCCATGCTACCTTAGGATCGATCTCGAGGAAATTGGATGTCATACCCCTGCTAGTCCTCGCCCGGTGTACATTTTGAGCGCACAAATTAGCGACACGAGGGTGGAAGGCTTCTCTGAGAAAATCAAATTGTTTGCTAGTATACGTAACACAGATCCAACGCACGGTAGTATATACCCGTGACCCCCGTTTTCTCAGATCCATCTTCCTCATTCCCGTGCCAGCCACATAACAACCCAGCAACAACACTTATTCTCCTCCTCTCTGGGGGTTGAAAAGTTAGTGACTAATTTGCCACCACTTGCCACGACCTGTTAGCTGCCGTTGTTTTGCATCCCGCCGGTTTGATGCTTCCTCCCGTTCGGGAGGTGCCAAATAACCTCAATCAGGGTGTTCATGGTTTGTGACAGGAATGGAAACAAACGTCTAATCGTTCCTCCGACAAAAAGCAATAATACGAAGCAGCGAGGCCCTGATGGCCGTGCCACGTAAAGAGCGGAAGGGGGCGCTTGGAGAGCGTGGAAAATTGAAAAAAACCCAGGGAAAAGCTGAGACAGAGATAGATAATGGAACTGAAAACTGGTCAAACTTCTCCACCGTAGTGGAGTGGCTGTTATTTCGGTGGCCTTCATTTATTTTTCTTTCGTCATTCCGACATTTATTGGTGAAAATATGTTCAACTGGCTTTCTGTGTCACTTTTCATTCAGTTTGAGACTTGGCCCTAGTGCTGCGTGTGTGTGAGACCAAAGAAGTTGATGATTGTTGCACTAATGTATTGAATTTATTGCATTCGATTAGAGGCGAATGTTAGCCTGAAGGGCAAAGCCTCTGTAAAAAAAATCGCATTCGGTTCATCGACAAAAAAATTCTTTACAGTTTTGTTACTCGTAGTTTTAAACTTTTTAACTCCTGTATTTTTATAGCGTTCGGCGTTCTCACATCTTTCCATTTGCCGACCACTGGTCTTGTTTCGTTGCCGCCTGGGAAAATGGCACAGAGTGCGACCAGAACCCAACCGAACCGACACATTCATAAGCTAAACGCTTAAACAAAAAAAAGGCTAGCAACTGTGGAAACTTCTAGCACGAATTACAACCAAACATTTCCTCGCCGTCCCTGCAAAGCGCTCCCCGGCACCGAAGCAGGGAAAACGAACCACACTGAAACACGCTCAAAAACTTTTCCTTTCGCGTTCTCTAATCGTTTCGTACGAACTGTCGGTCGGCTGCTCCACTTGTCACCGTGGCTGGCCTTTGGGTGCTTGGGTGGTGATTTTCTGTTTCATTTTCCGTTCCGGGCCTTTCCCGTATGTCACTTTTTTAGATTATTAACCCGCAACCCGACACACTCCCAGCCCATCCAGCGACGGTCATGGGACGTACGCATAGCGCTGGGGCAAAGGGCACCGCAGCGTGGCAAAGGGAAACACAAGGCGAAAGATAAAAAGGTGTTTAAGCTTTTATTTCCGTTTTATTTCACACGACACAACCGAGCCGACACTGTCCTAGTGCCTTTTCTCATTACTTTTTGAAAAATAAATTGCTTCGTTAGCCCCGCCGCCCGCTTGCCCTCTGGTCGTGCTGCCTTGCCCTGCCCGACTTGCCTTTCCGGCAGAAGTGCGAGTGCGAGAGCACACCCACACGCTGTCCACGTTCCGAGGCAGGCCTCGCACCCAGAGGGAAATGGTTTTCCGGTTGTGCCCAGCTCGGTGCTCGGTGAAGAAGCAGTCTAGTGTCCGAACTTTACAGCCCAGTCATTTTCCTGCGTTTCTGCCTGCTCTGGCCCTCACTTGATGCCGTTTTCGGAGTGTTCGCACTTATCGCGGTAAATGGTGCTTGCATGTGGTGGTGAGTGTGTAAGGCCACAAAGAATGATGATGTTTGAAACGTTAAACTGCAAAAAAAATAAAGATATGAAAACAATAAATCACAACCAGGGATCAGGTCTCGCGGTCGCTTACGTTCGAAACTCACTTTCCTTTCCCCACAAAACAGACCCACCTACTTCGTGGTTGGAGTTCGATACAGAATACAGAACCACACACGCGCACACACATTTCTTTGCAATTAAATCTTTACTGTCCCCGGAGCGGCCGCCGGGCTGGAAACAACAGGGAAAGGCACGAAACGCTCGTAAAAAGACAACTGACCAATCGGTTTTGCTGGCAGCACGGCCGAGCACGTTTCGACGGTTAATGAGCCGTGTTTGAACGGTGCAGCAGTTTACGAGCAGGTGTTGGTTTCTGTGCGGTGCCGGCCAGCCGCTGATGTCGCTGCTTCGGTTTCGGTTAGCGAGTAATCGCGAGTTTAATTGTTTTCTTTCCCCACATTTTTGAGCGCAGCTGCACAGGTTTATAGGTAACTAAGGTTTTTTATTACACTTCGCTCGAGAAAAGATGAAGCGAAAGCGAGCACGTGTTCA
This sequence comes from Anopheles epiroticus, assembly GCA_000349105.1. Lineage (NCBI taxonomy): Eukaryota > Metazoa > Arthropoda > Insecta > Diptera > Culicidae > Anopheles > Anopheles epiroticus. Next base: position 16,996 of record KB671648.1, read on the forward strand.
CTAGTACGTTCACTGTTTACTCTCTGCCTGCGTGCCAGTAGAATGTGCTGCGGGTTCAGACTGATCACAGAGAGTACAAATATACCTCATGTACTACGGCCGTTGCTATACTGACCCGATGTAAAATTAAATTATATGCAAAATAAAATCAACTTCGCCACCCACCCTTTGGATTGGAGGGTAGCAGGAACTGTTATCAAAACTTTAGGAACTCTAGGACGTGAGACTGCTGGGAGATCCCTTCCACCATATTCGAGGTCGGATAATGACTAGTGGATAATGGTTTTTTGGCGATTAGTGTGTGGTCGAGGTAATTATTAAAATTCATATTAAATACAATTACTTACTAGCACCTGTTACCACTTAACCACTCGAGACGCTCACATACATCAGTAAACATAAAAAAACGCTGTAAAAGCATTCATCTTGATGATAAATCTCCACCTTTTTGCCAAGTAGTAGCGTTCACTAAAGCAAAATATGTTACTATTAGTAACTAACAGAAAATTAAATATAAAATTTTCTATTCCGGGAAAAACATAATAAACAAAATTAGATAATCTTAAACCATGTTCTTTACAAAGGCTATAAAGAAACGAATCAATTTAAATACATTTCAAACTGTATATTACTAGAATTTGTTGTTTAATAACAAAAAAACACGAATGATAAAATGACACTCTAGAGTCTTACAACATCAGGTAGAATCTGTTTTCCATTTTTCCCACTTGCCTTCTTGACCTGTCCTAGCTTTTACACCTGCCAGGGCTATCTAAATTCCATGTTAGAATCAAACACAGCTTTACACTGGGGGGAGGGGGCCTGTCTATTAAATGTTTCTTTTCACTTTAAATGCTCACTTCCGGGCGAAAGATGGAGCCGCCCTATCCTTGTCGCACTTTTCCGGATTCCGGCAAGACTGCTGCAGGCACAGCAACGATGGCAACAACCGACAGAGTTTCACCATAACAGAATGAAATGAAAGGAAGGTATATACATTTATATATATTTATTTACCATACCCTGTCCCCTGCGCTGGGTGTGAAATAAAAACGTCCTGCCGGACGCTTTTCTCACTTCACATGTTTCTTGCGTGCGGCAGGCGCTTCCATCTCGCAGACACGCAGTCTTACGCTCCCGAGCCGATCCTTGAAAGCACCCCGGCAGGTGAGATGTACAATAAAACCGGCAATAATATTAGCACCGGCTCCCGGCCACCCAACCGGCCCCGGATGCGTGCGAAAACTCGTCCAGAATGCGAATCGTGCAGCGTTCGCGTGGAACGCAATAGGGGAAGCGAAAATACGCAACCGATACGCATAGCTGGTGGCCGTTTACAGTCGGCCAGCTTGGCCGGGAGAACGGACCGCACTTGAGCGCCCGGGACGATAAATTAGCCACCCAACCGCGTGCCGGGAGAATTCTTAGCCTGGGCGTGATGGTAGCACTTGCCGCGCCAAAGCCAACGCTCCCGAGAGGCGTCGCGAGCAAGTGGCGGATGCTTGCATTAAAAACAGCTTTAATTAATGCGCCAAGAAGCTTCCGGTTTTAATACGTCTCGCAATGATTAACGAAAGCGCAACAACAAAAAAATCGGAATTGGAAACACTTTCACCCCGCAAAGCATCGTTTAGCGGGTCTTTTTCCCGGGCTGAAATTATTTTATCCCGGCGCCTCACTGTTGCACCACACTTACGGTCGGCCCAGAGCAGCCCCATTTCGATCGGCAATTAAATCGTAAAATAGCGAATGGTAAAGGTTTGCCTTCTCGGAATATAAGCTGCTTAAAACATTTGCTCGCTCTCGCCCTTGCTTTTGTCTCTCTCACTCTCTCTCTCTCTCTCTCTCGCTCTTCACTCTCTTCGTTTCTTCATTTTAAGCTTCTTACTTCAAGCTCTGGGAAAGTTTTCTTCCTTTTTTCCTTCTCGAAACGTTTGGGTTGGGTACTAAACAACTCGGTTCCGAAGTTTTACTTTGGAGGAAAACAAATAAAAATGCTCGCCAGCGGTTTCAAATTTTCCTTCACTTTTCCGTTGCTTTGCGAATCGACCCTTCATTTTCCTTGCGAAATGCTCGCAACACCACCCCCGCTCCCCCACCCCACCCCCGCAAATGTGAAGCAGCAGGTGGAACTTTTCCCGATGCTGTTACAGAGGGTTTTGTTCAAGTCCGAGAATCAATTTGACTTTGCGCCAGCCCCGTCCCGGCCGAAAGGATGCGTAATTCATAAATTCTTTGAAATTTTAAAATCCGTAAGAAATTATTCCATTTGTGCAAACCCCACTTGTAAATATGTTTAGCTACTAGACTGTTATGGTCTAACGGACTGTTGGACGTGTTTTTCTTTTGTCGACAGGAGTGCTGGACAATACTCTCATTGGCGTTATGTAAATCAAAGTTTTACAATCTTAAGCATGTAACTGGCGCCTCCAGAGGTATAAACATTTTAGCTCGATTTAACTCACTCGCGAATTTCATAATTCTTCGAGAGTTAAATTGCACTGAATGAGTACACTCTGCATGCCGACTAGCAACACACTCACTTTTTGTTAACTCACGTCAATTCACTCACGAGTCTAACAGCTCTTCGTGGTGACTAGCAGCTCACTCACTATAATGAGTATAGTAACTCTTTTAGCCAGTTTTTAATAGCAATAAGTGAGTTAACACTCCGTATCGATTGTATCGCTAGTCGATGCGGAGTTACTCACTCGCAAGTTTAATAGCTTTTATGCGTTATTTTATACAACGCTACTAGAGAGCATAGTTTTCTTTTACAATAATGGTCCAGTGTCTGGCCAAATCTATTTTGCCAAGAAACGCATCCCGGGTGAAGGTTAGCCAGTTTTGCTTACGCTAATTATGAAACGCCATTCCACAGAGAGCACGGAAACGGATGCACTTGCTGCACTTGCGCCTCCCACTCCGAATCTCATCGTTCTGTTACCAAGCAACCAGCACGCTGCAGACGTCGATCCGTCACTGGGCCATCAAACTTAATTAAGAAGTAAAACGCACGCGTAAAACCTGTCGCCCATTCCCACCATCTCCCGGCGTTGGCTGTATTCCCCCTCCCCCGTTACCTCTTCACCTTCCCACAATGACGGGTAATGTGTAAACATTTTCACAGCTCGTCACACCGGGAGCCAAAACCACGCCGTGGTCGTCATGAAAAACAATTTCCCATGCTCGTGCCGAAACCGACGGACGGGACGAATTGGCCAGCCGGAAGCCATCAAACGGGTTTCGACAGCGTTTTTGCTTGGTTTGGTTTTTATTTATTTCTGTTTTTGGCTATGATGGAGGGTTTGATGGAGCGAGAGAGAGAGAGTGTGAGAGAGAGAGAGAGAGAGAGAGAGAGAGAGAGAGCGAGAAAGCGCGCAAAGCATTTCGTCCGTCAGGTCCGGACATCCTCTTCAGCAAGGGCAGGTTTTAAGCCTCCGGCAGGACAAGCAATCAGATCAAATGCAAACAAACAAACACTGGGCAAACCCTTCTAGAAGTTCTTTCAGAAGTAAAGAGAAAAAATTAAACCTCAAAGTATAAATCACTTCAAGTGTTTTCTTTTTTGGGGAAGATAGGGTGCAAAAGAGCGTCGGAGAGAGAGGAAGGGGGGGGGAGGGAAATAGAAGAAAAGGAAATGAGGGGTTTGTTTTCTCAACTGGCAGGCCGTTTTTTTTGTCTGTTTCACTACCAGCTTTTCCGACAATGTATCCTTCTGCTGCCCTTGGTTACAAACAAAAGAGCGGCCATTGCTTTGAGACGCCGGTCAGGAGACAGCGTTATGTCCTTGGCTTCACAGAGCTGTTTGCAAGCTCTTGGCAGTGCCCTTAGCCGAAATGAGGTTTCATGCCCAACGCTTTCACTGCGTCCTCTCTCGCTGCATACAGCTTCTCACGCGCGTCCTTCAGACAGAAGCGTGACCTTGACCATCACAAGTGTCTGTAAGAAGGGCTCTGGCACCGATAAAACGCTACAGAACTTATCGGTGACTAGCTTTCGCTTAATAACGGGCTGCCGCCCGCACGAGTACGTCACTAGCTCGCGTTCACATTGTGAAACATAACCCCAAAACAGGCTCCGCCATTTTGATGTTTGATGGAATGTCACGAAACATGCGCGCCGAGCCGGAACGGTGGCTCCAGCCGCTGCGCACCGAGCGCATCACTCCCGGCACGGTGTAGCTTGGTCGTAATCTGGTTACGTTTGCGTGTTAAGGGTCCCGAGCCTGTCCACACGCCGTAAGGTGACACGCTAGCCGCGGGGTCCTGTTACCTGCCGGCGTGTTCAATCCGAGCAGCGATGCGCTTTGACTGAGCAATGGACAGAGCTAACTGTTTCCTACGTGCATATGGGCAGACGTGCAGGTATATATGAAACGGCACCAAACGAACCTGTACGATAGCTTACCGTTCCCGTAACGAGGCACCGGAAATGATTGTACGAGCTATCAAACTTGAGAATGTATCAAATCATGCAGCTGGAATTAAACAGAGATATCGTTTAAGGATTTGTCCCAAACATTACGGCTGAAAGATATTAAAAGAATTCTGTAGCCTGGTAGCCGTAGCATGTACCTCAAGAAACCTGTTAGTATGTCACGATTTACCAACTTATTATTCCCTCCTTGAACACTCCCCGCCTCCACTGTCCATGTGGATGGCCTAAGAGGATTTTATGGGCTGGGTCGTCCGGGTCCATACGTATGACATTGCCAGCCCACCGAAGCCAGGCGAGCTTAATCCGCTGCACAACAGTAAGGTCGTTGTACAGCACGTACAGCTCGTCGTTGTAAAGGGTCCTCCATTCTCTCTGTCCATGTCACGATTACAACTAAATACAACTGATACAACTAAAGGTCCTGGTGACTGCATGGGAATGAATGAAACTATAGAAGATTACTAAGATGAGCCAATGGGAGAAGGAAATGTTACTTTGTAACTTTACATCCTCTTACTTCTACCCGTTTCACCATTGTTCCAGAGGTGTTTTTGTTTACAGTCAGGACATTAAAAGGCGTGACTTCCCAACATTTAATTCATTTTCAAAGCCTTTACTCGCTTGTCCGTGTGCGTGATTTTGTTGTCGGTGAAGAGTTACTCTACTGAAGATTATTATCCTCCAGTCACTTGTTTTCCCTTGATACCTTGTGACAAAACTTTGCAAATAAAAAATGAGGAGACGATCCGGGTGTGTTTAAGGGGCTTTGCAAACAGGTTGCGCCGAATGAATTAACAGAAAGAAGGGTTGTGCAACGGTGGCCTTTAGCTACGACCTCAAAACACCATCCATCCGGTTAGTTTGGTTCACACATTCGAGCAACAAGAACACGAAAAAAAAAGGTAAGAAAAGGAAAGGCTCGCAACACCACTGGCCATGGCACGGTGCCGCACCTGAACCCCGAAAGCCGATTTTTAATTTAATCTCCCTTCGTTAGTATGCTCGGTTGCTATTTCGAGCGGTTCCGTACCGACTCCGCACTCCCGAGGCAGTGTTTAAGCCAGGGACTGCCAAAGTTTTCTTTCTTTACACTCACCTTTCCCCCGACTGTTGGCGCCGCAGCGAGTCGGACCCGCAAAAGGTACCCCGAAAATCCCCGAAACCGCCGGCACAGGAACCAGCGACTACATCCGGGCGTAGCGAAACCCGCCTGCAAAGACGTTTCGGACAGGCCGGAATTCAATTTCCCTTCCCCTGTCACCCCCGCACACAGTTCCATCGAGGTCCCGTTGTTCCGTGAGTAGGGGAGGGAGGGTGGTGGGGGGGATAAGGTTTGCACAGATTTGATTTAACACACCGACGCGTCCCAAAATTAAACGACCGAAACCGAGCGAGGAACAATCCGCATCCCAACAACCGACTGGGTGGGTGATTGAAGTTTGTACCCGGTAATAAGGGCAAATTATTTAAATTGAGATGCGCCATTGCTGGACCCCGGGCCGGACGGGGTCGCGCGATGGACTAATTTGTCGGGTATGGGCAACACCTTGGCAAACGGACTCGCATCTCCTATCACTCACCTGCTCACCCGAGGTACGGTGGGACGATGTGTCAAACGGCACCCAACAGAAATTAAATAGTTTCATTTGATTGCCATGATAAGGGGAGGGAGTGGAGAGCGTAACTGGGGTGGGCGGACGCAGGAAGGAGGAAGGAAAAAATCTACATCTACCTCGCTTGGGACAGCCTCAATTAAGTGGGTATTAGTGGCAGTCACTTCAGGCGTGCTGACACCAGGGAAATGCGTTTTGCAAAGCTCTTGTAGTTAAATTGCTCGGATTCGCTTGCGTATTTGCGTGACGAATGGAAAACGGCATCGTGCCGGCCCATGTGTAAGTAACCGTATGTCGCACAGCACCGGAACATCATAAGCACGGCATTGTGTGTTGCTTCCGGACGTCGAGCTCGTATCAGGCAACGCCAGCGACTCTTCACTGCCAGAGACCTGAACCTTCAACCAGCTACAACCGCAGTCCCAACGGTTGACGAGCCCGGGCTCCATAACCTTTCACTATCACCCCTTCCCTCCCATTCCCTCCCTCAACCCGCCTGCGAGCCTTAGTCACCCCCTTGAAAAGCTGAACGGAAGCGCTAAATTTGTTACACAAAATCACATTAAACTATTCAGGTTCGTTGCGCCATTTCTACCATCGTTTTCGACACGTCCTCCCGGCGTCGGTGCGCTTTCGACACCATTTTTTTTTTCCTCCAAACCATCCACACGTCGCTGCGTACGGCAAATGTAACGCGAAACGTGCTTGTGACTGGGTGTAAAAACGGGGCTGATTGTATGCCGGAATCGTCAGGTCCCGGCACGTCGTCGGCCGGATGTACGTCCGAGACCGAAACGCTTCTGCCACCATCTACGGGGGCCTGGTTACGCACGTGAGCTTCCCATGGCTTTCTAGTGCGGCGGCGAACGGGAATAACATTTGCTAAAGACGCACGGAAAATGACATCCGACGCGACAAACTCCGGGCAAACCGGTAAAAAAGGGACACATGGCGCGTATAACCCGAAACCGACATCATTCGGGACATCTGTGCAGACGTGAAAGTTCTACTTTGCTGTAGGTTAATTTTGAGAACTCAACAGCGCTCAATTAACTGATTACTGTTGGTAAAATATTGTCACACGGCTCATCTGATGGATACACACATTAATCACTAACGGTGGATAGACAGAACAGAACACCCAAATGGGAATTTGCGTGTGAAGTGTGTAATTAATTTTCGGGCATGCTCTTATTCAAAGGTTCCAAAATAATGTAACCCTACACAATGGTTAATTGCTGGGACAAAATTACAACCCTCGTACAACCTCGTCTTCCTTATTTTCTTTTTTTACTTTATTTCTATCAAATCCAAATATTCTTCAGATCCTCACATGATCCAATACGATGCGTTTGCGTAGAAAATGTTTATTTTCATTACATTAATTCTCATTACATTAATTGTGCATTGTAACGCTTTTCCAATGTGTTGAACGATTGATAACATGCTTCATATTACGATTTTTAGTGTGTTTTTCTAACTTTGATTGTTTTTGGCTTCACTAGAGTAAATTTTATAGTAATTAATACAAATGGCTAAAGAAAACAATTTTACCCAAACGTTTGCTCCAAACTGCCCAATGTGCTGTTTCTAAACTTTCATTACACGTCGTAAGCTCACACTATGGAATGTCAAACACAGTAGCAAAGGATACGGGAATTATTTTTGATATCATTATCAAGTCTGGATCTACCGCCCCACACCCTGCCAGTTTGCAAAACACCAGCACTACCAGCAAAGGCCTGAAACTCTGGGCGAAGCGAGGCATCGGGGCTCATTAACACACCCTGCGATGCCAGAAATACACACCAAGGCTACGGCTACAATGTTTAGTTTTTGTTCATCCGTTAAAGCAACCTACCCCAAAAAAAGATCCTCACTTCCTCTCACACATACACACACACACACTGCTACTATTAGATGTTGTGCAGCCGAACCCTGCTCCAACCCGAGTGCAGGATAGCGACCATCGAGCCGCCAAATTCCTCTGCTAATCTGCTGCTAATGACGTTCGAATGTTCGCGTTTGCAGGCACCGAGACCGTGGCATATGTTACCAAGCAGTGCCCTAACATCTTCCCCTCTCCGTCCTCTCCCTAGTTTTCGAGGGGGTGAACAAGGATATCTTGGAAGTCACCGAGTAGCTAATCCTGCAACGGGTGTTTGCCAGCCTGCCGATGGTTTGCCAGGATTAGGATGACTTTGCCAAAGCTCCGGTGCGGAATCACACAAGGAAGACTCTCGGTCTATGTGTGTGTGTGTGTGTTTAATTTTTTTTGGAAATACCATCTCGCCCCCCCGCCCCCCACCAACGCTGCACAAAACATCTTGAAACGTTGAAAGCACTGCAGCGGGGCAGGAGCTGGGATTCCATTTTGTTTTTCCCCAGCCCATGTTTGCTTCTGTCATACACAATATCCAATGCAAATATTCGTAGAACTGGTGCGTTACAAGGAAAACGGCGAACCTTTGCCGTTTTTGCACGGCACGCGCACCAACGGGGTTTGGTGGAAGAGCGAAATATCCTTGACATAGCTGGTATCCATTCCCCAGCCACTCTGCCAGCTCGTGGTTCACGGGCCAACATGTCTGTGCGACGCGATAGCGCCTGCCAGCTTAACACCCGACACCGGCGCCTGGAGGGCAGATCTGAAGTGTTTACCGCACGCCTTTTGCTTTTTCCCCAGCACACGGACATGAAACGGTTCCACACGAGGTATTGCAAATTTTCACGCCCCACCCCCCCCTTGTAATCTTTGCCGATTTGGGTCGGTAGGGAGGAGAGCCGCGAAAGGCGAATGATCCGTATAAATGATCTTCAGTTTCTTTCAGCAGTTTTCTGCTTTTCTAAGGACTTTTTTTTACTTTATTTGTTTCAAGGGCGAGATGCCCACCACCACCAGGAGGGTTAGAATATGCTAATACTTGCACATTCTTTCCCATCTGGAGTTTACATGCATTGTGCTTTACCTTTTGCCTTGTTTGCCTAAGAGGAATAGCTGAAGCTCTGCATAACACAACGCTTCCTATTCTTTCTTTCTTCCTATTCTTTCTTTCTTCCTCTCTCTCTTTATTTCACTCTTTCACACCGCTTCTTTTTATTCCACTTTAAACATGATTTTGATAAATGTGCTAACTTTGTTTAGATTTGCGGCAAAATATGGTGCATGAAGTAGCTTAAATTAAGCAAAACCAAAGTTTACCATCCCTGTCCGTTGCGATCTTGTTTGTTTGCCACTTAGTTCGCCCATAAATGACGTAACGTTTTTAGTGGAGATAGTGTGAAAATTTTTTGAAAATGTTTATGACATGTCTTGTCGTATGTCACATTTCAAATTGATCAAAATAAATATTTGAAAACAAAGGTTGAACACGTTATGAATTGTCTTTTTTTTAATATTTGCTGCACAAAACTTAATTAATTGTTTCTTTCGGTGTGCCTTAACAGTTGTTCGAAAGATTAAATTATACCTTTTATTTATAGAGCGTAATTGATCTTACCTTACAAATATTATGAGTAACTGAAGCAAATTGAAAGATTTTAACGTATATGTTTCAAGCGAGCGTGAGAAATGTTTCAATTTGAAGGCGTTACGTAATCAATCGCTGTCCCCCTCGCTATTCATCATATTAAACTTTTTTTTTTCTTTTTAAACCTTTTTCCCCCTTACTGTTACAAACAGTTTTTTAAGCACATTTTAAAAAAAGGTTTAAAAAGGTTTCTTTAGCGTAGAAGAAATAGTTCCCTAGACAATGCAAAACCCCTTCCGGTCATATTCGCAACGCTTTCTTCAATTTTCCCTCTTAAACTACTGCCTTTAAAAAAAGTGAAATAAAAAAACAATGGTGTGGGATGCTTCTTCAAAAACTATTGCCGCAGCCGGCATCCCTTCTGCACTTCACGAGGAGCAAGCTCCGTGGGCTTAGTTTCGGATGTAAAGCAAATCCTTCAAGAGGATAAGGAAGTTGAAAATCAAAAACATAGACACTGGTGGAGCGTCGTGCTAGCGGTCTCGGAGGAATAGAGAAGACTGAACGGTGCAAGAGAGAGAGACAGAGAGACAACAGCGTGGCTTAATAGTTGCACAAAGCTCGGATTGAATTGTTTCATTCGGCTGCTCGACACAGACACAAAACTAAAGCACCGTGCTCCGCTTGCCGGCAAGGAGCGAACGTCCCGCGTCCTGCAGCTCGCCGCAAGATGCTCTTGCCTTCAGTTCGCAACTCCCTGGAGCACTTTCGCAAGAAGTGTTTTCCGAGCAGTGCCCAAACCCAGCCTTCGGTGGAGGATTATCGCCCCACACAAAGTTATTCTACCTCCCTGTTCCCTACCTCTTTTCCCGTTCCATCCCTCTCCCACTTTCGTTCGCTCTTGCTCTATTTCATCCCCGGGCTGTCATTTTCTCGGTGGCAGTAGCTCTGATAACAGGTTCCGACTGATAGTGCGAACAACTTTCCCTAAGTCGTAGCGGCGCACTGGGGGTGTGACTGGTGGTGGTGGAAGCGGTACTTGAAAACTTCGTCGTGCCCGCCCAACCACCCAACCAGCTCGCTCCCGTGCCGAAAACACAAATCAGAATCTGTCGCTACAAATCGGAATAGTTTGTGCAAATGCAGGCACGAGAACACGTTAACAGAAAACACGGCGAGCCAGAAAGCACGGAGCGACACACCGGTGCACCAGCAACTGCGGTGGACAGTGTACCACAGTGCCCGCTTTCTTGCCAACCGATCCATGCCCATGCCCATTTACTTCCAGTTGAATGGATTGCTTCTTGCCCGAAAGTTCCGTAGATTGTGATTGAAGTTTTGTGGTGCATTCCTCTTTCAACACCATCGCACAGTGGGCTGTTTGTATGAAATTGGGGAAGGAACTTACACTTTTTTTTTAATTTAATATTAATATCATAAATGTGTGTTTTTTAGCAAAACCACTAGTAGGCTTGAAGGCGCAAATTCGTAATGATAATTAGTAAAAATAGTAAATGATTTTTTTTTCCGAGCAAATAACCATTGTGTACCGTCCCAGCTCGAGCTGGGATTTCTCTCTTGTTTGCTCTCGCACACTACCTCCATCTGGATCTTGTAGCTCTCCACAATGTTACCGAACAATACACAAATACGTACAAACTTATTTATTTGTCCTTCAGGAAATATTTGCTCGTTTGAACTTCCACAATTTTTGGACATTTCATCAATAAGAGAACGTTCTGTGTACAGCTTCTCCCTTTTCTCAACATTGCCTATCATCTTACGGTCAATATACGAACAGCGGAGTACGAAAAAAAACCCCTCAATTACTGTATAATGGTGCGCTGTTGCATTTTTATTTTATATTTTCATTTCAAACACTCGCTACCCACCCTCGCGTAAATTTTCCACAAGCAAAAACCCAGTCTGTTCCAAACAAGTTGTGTGAGCTTCAGCTATTCTGTTTTTTTTTTTTTTTCGGGGCCACTTCCCTTCCGACTTCCAAACGTGCACAAAGCAATGGCTGAATCTCGAGCAATCGATTTCGATCGCGATCGTGCGTTACCCCTAAAAGCCATAAAAAAGTTGTTCCCCTGGAGCCCCGGAGCTTTGGGGCGACTAGAACGGGCTGCCTGGGGCGGGGCGAGCCTTGCTTGCGTGATGGAGGAAGTAACCTCGTGTCACTCTCGCGACGCCACGTTCGTGCCCGCAATTTCGCTTCCAAAGCAACCAGATTGAGCTAAATCATCGTACAGCATATTTATTGGCATTCATCGTCAGTCACCTTGCCGGAAGGTTTCGGGGCCGGAGAGGTGGAAGGTGGCCCTTTACAGACCACTGCCTACCTCCCATCCCTCACAGTTCACGTTTTGTTTTACACCCCCGCCCGCCTCCTGTGCAATCCTGCTTCACATTGGTATTGTTTTTCGGAATGTGGGTGACTTGCAAAATTGTTTCTTGGCTGCCTGTTTTTTTTTCGCTCTTTTCGAAACAAAAATAAAACCTTCTTAAATAAAAATGAATGCGAAAGAACAAAAAAAAAATCAAGAGTAATACCATCGACGATACTAGCAGCACCGTGAGCAGATAAGTTTACGGTACAGGACACAGGAAGAGCTTGATCAAACCTGTGCTGCTGTGACGTGTTGTACTAGAAAAGGGTTTCGTAACCATTTTCAGAACTATTCTTGGTACTTTAAGGAGCAGTGTAAATAAGTGTAGTTCAATAACGCTAATACTTTAAGCAACATTGCTATATTTTTTTTTGTGGCGAACTCCTAATGAAGGAAATTAACGTTTTGAAACACTTTTTACCTATATATGATCAACTTAAACTAAAACTTATAAAGAATATTTATACACCACTCCCAATACATTGGACGAAAATAATAATTTAATTTGTCTGCAATGCAAACTCCCATTGAAGGAGAACGGGTTTTCCGTACACTTGTGTGCAATTTACAAGGAACTTATCAACTTTGTCACGAACATGATTGGGAAGTTAACACTGAGGCACATATACATTTACCCGATAGGTCAATAAATTAGCTACGTTGCCCTTCGCTGATCTCTCGCCCTGCCCGCGCTCGAAGAAGAATTTTGCCAATCTCAACTTCCCGGGACTGGGGCGAGGACGCCTTTCCCGGTGCGTTACTGTGTCACCGTCTATCCCTTGCCCTTCCCCAAAGGAAAAGGGAAGGGGAAGAATAGAGAGGGTGGTTATTTGTTGCTCCGTTCTGTTGCTCCGTTCCTTTTTTTGCCCGTTGCCCAGAGTTTTGTTTTCTTTTTTCCTCCCCCATTTTGCTGCCCTCCCTGGTTTTGGGGATCTCTCTTTTAAATTTTCGTCAGCTAATCGGCAAGTTTTGGGAAACAAGCACACGCGCCCTCGTCCCCACGGGTGTGTGTGTGTGTGTGTGTGTGCCCACGTGATGTGAGGTGAATTTTTCGATCCTCCAATATTTTCCTTCTTTTCTGTTTTTCTTCTTGCTGCCTTTAAATGCTGCTTATTTACTTGCTTTATTTTGCTTTGCCCTATATCATGCCCATCCTCCTGCACTGGTTTCGCCCATATCTTCCGAGCGTCCCTAAAGCTGGCAGGACGCATCCCCAAAATCCTGGAACGCCGATCGAGAATTATACCCGCGGTACGAAACGGCGAAACAAACGACAGGATGATAAGAAAAAATGGCTCGCTATTTACGATCGTTACGGAGCGCGTTAGGCGTGTACACCCGCCCAAACGTATCCTTGCTGCTATGGCAACCAACATCTACGCCCCCCCCCCCTCTCTCCCACCCAAAATCACTGCACAAAGCGGTAGAGCAAGAAAAGCCATCTCTGTGTGCGGTCCAACTGTATCGTGCCAGTTCAATACGGTCTTTAGGGCTTTCTCACGAACAGGGAATAATTTTCGCAACTGTCCAAGGAAAGAATAAAGTTTTCTGTTTTTGTCCGTTATCAAACACTGTACAGCGGAAAGCAAAGGAAAAACTTCACAAATGTGTTGTGCGCCGTTTGTGCAACAAAAACAAAACAAACGGATGCAAACGCATGTGTAGAGAGTTAAAAGATATCGGGCCCTGGTGTTTGTGCTGAAGAAAATACAATCCAGGTGATACGTATCGGAATCCATAAGCCCTTGAAAAGGGCCGTAAAATACTTGAACAATTACTTCCCTTGTTTATTTCTGCCTCATGCTGTTCCTATCCTTCACATTTAGCAGTCCAGGAAGCATTTGAGCTTTCTAAACGTTTTCTGTTCTATTTTAACCAAGTAAATTATGGACCAATCAACAAAAAAGGGTATATCTAAGAACCGCTCGCATTACACTCCTATGAAGTGTTTTAGCTTCGCATAATGCGCATTTTGAGCCCATTTGTATCAGCGTAAATATTTGTGTAAATAACCAAAAAATCTACGTAACAAATTGTGCCTGTAGAGCAACCGTTTCGGTACTGTCACACTGCTTATCGCGAAACAGTTTTTTTTTGTTTTTGCTTTTTTGGTGACATCTCCCGAGAAGTAATAGCGCTGTGAGTCACCCAGCAGCCCTGTGGGAAGAAGGGAAGGGAAGAGGGCGTAGGGCGGTTTGGTTTGGTGGATGCCGGAGCCGGAGCGCGCTAGTGCATAAATTTATCTTTATCGCTTTTTCACACGCGGTACAAATATTGGTCATTTCGCAAAACAACTTTACGAGCGGCCGCACCGCTCCTTCCCTCAATGGCGTGTCCCGCCGCACTTAAAAGCATAATAGCCGAACGGAAGGGCACACGCTTGGTGAGCTGTCGGCGTGTGTGTGTTTGTGTGTGTGTGTGTGTGTGTGTGTGTGTGAGTGTTTGTATCTTTAACCACACTTTAGCCATTGTCACCGATCGTTAGCCGTGCTGATGTGGGGCCGAGTGGCGACCCGTACACCCATGCTGTTGGTGTAAATCATTACGGGGATGAGCAAGCGGATGCTTTAAATACCGAGCTGCCAATTCAGCGCGTGGTTACTTTTCTAGCCATTACTGGCGTTACTAAGGCTGGCTGGAAGCTGGAAGAATATACAACATAAATATTCATTTGATGTACAATAATGAACAAGAATAACAAATATATACAAAAACCGAAGATGGATAGAACTGCAACAAAAACAGGGATATAACGGTGTTTAATGGCCTACAATACCTTCTCCCTTATGCTTCAGGATCGATTTGCCCTGTTATTTTAATAGACAGTAATAGCATTCGACTGTTCTGAAGACTCCACAGCAAAACACCGAACTCAGTTGTGTAAAATCTTGTGGAGCTGTCAGAACAGCGGCTAATTATTTACTCTCTCATTGCGGATTCTAAGGAAGCACAATAACACATCAAGGAGAAAACTTTGGTAGAAATTCCTAAAGAATTGATGGCATCCCAAATTGGTCCTCATTGGGCGTGGACGAATCCTTATAGGAGCTTTTGCTACCACCAAACATCTACGACTCAGACCTAGGATTGTTTGTTACCTTAGTGACCGTCTGTGACATGCGGCGGAGAAGACTTCCGGAAACATCTTCTACAAATCAACCCAGATCAGAAGAACATAACCATCTAACGGCGCCATCGTCTTGGATGTGCTTGGTAGAATTACTTGCAAAACGATCGGAATTCATCAGCATCAGAAATGATTAAGTTCCAGGAGTCTGCTAAGGTGCATTAGAAAGTCTCTCTAGGCACTGGATCTAGTTCTCGAATTTATATAAACTCAAATATACCATCAGTTTTTATAAATTAAATCAGAACCACATCCTAGTCCGTAGCAAGTGAAAAAAAGAGCAGCAGGAAAGGTATGAATTAGGAATTATTAGGATTTAGGAATCCTGGTTCACTTCTATGGTAAGCATAGGTTCTAGACCACTTCCAATACCAGGATAAGTTAAGAATAGCATGCGATCAATTTCATTTTAAAGATTAAAACTGTTAAAGAAAAAAAAACAATTAGGAACAACACCTTTTTGTAAAGCCTTCAAGTCTGTGGGTATCTCAGAATGGGCATGCGTAGCCCAGTAACCAAGTAACCATATTAACTAGCACATAAACAAAACAAACCATACCAAGCTAGGACATCTCAGTATTTGCTCCAACTAAATGCAAATGAGTCGCTGTGGAGCTACTTGATTAAATAAGGCTTTTCCAACGCAACATGAAACCCTCAGCTCGAGCTGCTTATTGTTTGAATTTCTAATTATTACATGTAATTAGCACAATGATCGAAACATGCAACATGACAGCACGGATGCAAAGCATTATCAATTACAAGCAAAGCGCATGCCGGCGCACTTACCGCCACCGTAATTAAATATTGCTCTTACCATTAAAAGGCTTCCTACTCGCAGCAGGATTTAA
>KB671648.1:52327-75403 GCA_000349105.1 Anopheles epiroticus
TTCTCCTCTCCGTCCCCAGCGTGAGCGTCGCGCGGAAAAATGTGTGGGGCGGTTGGGTTTTCTCGCTCTGACAGCATCTGACAACGGCTCATCGTGCGCCGGCCCACGCCACCCACACATCAAACGGTGACAGACTGCACTGGCAGGAAGTGCAGCATTCCGGCACACGCGGATCGCCCAGTCGCTCCCGGGGCCCAGTCGCCCATCGATTGCAGCCCGGTTCGTCCTTCGCGCCGAGAAATGCCATGTCCGGCGTGGGGAAGCTTTCTTGCAGCTCCATTATGTGGCCCCACCAGCGTACTCTGCCAAGGCTCCCGGATGTGGAGAACGTCCTTCGGCACAAAGTGCAGCATCTCGTGCATTCGATCTCGCTGCCGCGACTTGCATCCTTAGCATTTCATTTTTAGTACGTCCCACGAGAGATCAATGCTTGTCTGTTTGGTTGTGTTCTGTTAAACTTGTGTTTTTTTTTCTCCTGCTCTCTTTGATGCACTCCCCCCACGGTGGGACTCGATCCTTCCCATCTGCGTGGGATGGTGCTCCTATCTGTGGCCAGCGGTTGGTTAAGCAATCGTAAAAAAAAAACAGTCAATAATAAGCTTGCCGCACACTCACCGGAAAGGCGTGCTGTAAAGCTTCGCCACATTTTATGGTCACTTGTGCCCCGCCCGGAAGCTGTCAGCGCGCGGCGTCATTATTTCGCACGCGGACGAGATAACGGTTTTACGACGCACCGCGGTTAAGGGCTCGGAGTCGACACAATTTTTAGTGCGCACTTTCTACATCTGCGTGTGCAAATCTGCATTCCCTCCTCGCTCATGCCTCCCCCATTACTCCCTTTTCGCCACCGCTCCTCCTGCATGTGGACAGGATTCCTGGCAGGGTTATAAAATTTCTTCGGAAGCTTGCGACGGCGATACCTTTTGTCCTTGGTAGAAAAACCAATTGCACCATAAAACTGTTTCTATTCTTTATTAAAGGATGCAGCATCACTAGCTGGACTGCAAGCTTCGGTCACTTTGGTGGAATCTTGCTTCGATCATCGTCATAAAAAATAGTTCGTATGGAAATTGTGGAAATAAAGGCAAACCTTTATTTCATTCGCTGTGCATTAGTACTTGCTTTGCTGTTTGATGGGTTTAATACGTTCGTAACGAAGTGTCGTAGAATTAAGTTAAGTAGACCATGGAATAATAAACATGTCAACTCTTTGCCCGAGAAGTTTCTGATACGTATAGGACAATAATACCCCATGCTATGATCAAGCCAGCTCTAGAATCGACATCTTCAGATGTTTTTTTCTGGATTCGTTATACGATTTTTTTGCGAGTGAGCGAGTATAAGGATCTTTCACCAGGTTGTTCTGAAGAAATCTCTCAATGTCCCCAGGATTACCTTCTTTATGAGAATTGCCATTTTGTCGACCATGAGATCATCGTTTGCTACTCGTTCAACCACTTTACTGGCGTTCTGTTCACTCCCGTTTTCTTTTTTATATCTCTTATATACGTCGTTCATCAATCTAGCGATCTATTGCTTCACGCCTGCCTCACCTTCAACTACTCGTCCTACTTTTTTAATTTCCATCCCTCTCTAACCACCTTGCGTTCCTGTGTTGTTTCATCCCTTTGATTTCCTCGCCCTTCTCGATTTTGATAGCTTATTTACTTACTTATCGGGCTGCTGTAACAAACTCCGATCCCGGCCTTGATGGCGAACGCCTCAACGCCATCTTTCCACCTCAGTTTATGCCTAACATACCATGTGGAAGGCCTAAGATGACTTTACGGGTCGTCCGGGTCCATACGTATGACATTGCCAGTCCACCGGAGCCGAGGTGATCCTAATCCGGTGCGCAAAAGTAAGATCGTTGCACTGCTCATACAGCTCGTCGTTGTGTCGGCTCCTCCATCCAGATGTAAGACCAGATACATGTCATAACCCCATGCCATCGATCGGCACGACCCTCGCAACGATTCTTGGACATTCTGATAAAGACCGGATTGGAATGAAATGTCCGAGCATATCTTGCTGTCGCTGACACTAAGTCACAGCACATTTGCACCCCTTGACCCTTGCATCGGTGATTGTGCTTCACAAGAAAAAAGAAGCCAAGGTAAATCAGTTTTTTTTTATGCAGCAAGAACTTTCCAAACATAAAACCGATGAGTCGCTGGCACCGCCATACATCCCCATCACATATAGGTCCTTATTGACGCTGGGTCCGAAATTACTTTGCCCCATTTTGTCCCATAACCTCACAATTTACACGTCTAATGACGAAGAGTAAGACCAGCCCGTCCCAAACGCGGGTACTGAACGAGCTAAATGATTGGACCGACAAAAAAAACACACACACACACACGTACGGGAAAACAAAAACGCAACGGTGCGTTGATGTGATTCATCAAAACCACTCAAAAGCGAACCATCAAGCGCTGTGGTAGCTTCAGCGGGCTACGAAGGACGAAGACTGCTAACATAAATGCATTTGCGTGTGTGACAAGCGCCCCTCCGGACGTACACCGGGTACAGCAGTGCCGAGCATCGTAATAAATGTCATTAAACCTATTAAGCAGTGTATCGGGCACCTCGGGATTGCGTTTTTTTTCGTTTTTTTTTATTCTATTTGCTTTCGAGTCTGCAGTCTCCAGTGTGAGAGTGTGGGCGGGTGTGAATGTGTGTGTATACGTTGTTTAGTTCTGTACTCCGGTATGCTTTTAGTCAATTAGTCACACGGCGTTGGACGGCGGTCCCCGTCGCCGGGCTCTCTTACGCAGCTGTCAAACTTCACTTGTCAGCGGAGCCTGCACTGCCCGACGCACCCGCCCTGCGCCCATGTGCAGTGTGTGCTTCGGCCATGTTTCGCCCAGTTTGATTCAATTTGCCCTTTTTTCTTCCTTAAAGGTTTTTCGCTAACTGGAAACCGGGGTACTTTGCATACTGTTGTGCGTGGGAGTGGAGGCAGCGATGCTGGCCCGTTGAGTGAGCAGCACACTGGGTGCTAGGCAGGCGGGTGTCAACTACGAGACGTGCTCGATTGTGACACCGATACAGGGCTGCTGCCTTCCTCTCCCTGCCTTTCTCCCTTTTCCGATACCCTCCAGTGTGCCACGTGCCTAGCAGTCCTTGTCTCCGTGCCGTTCTCAAGATGTTTCGATTTTCTCTCTCCCAATTTTCAGTTCCGCTGTTTCCACTGTGCACCGTGTGCGCGCGTGCTTCCAAAAGCTCACTTTGGAACTCGTTTTTTTGAAGTCCTAAATTGATTAGCTTTTTTTTCATTTAATTTCTCTGCACCCACCGTACGTTCGGGGGAGCTGTCCTTTTATTTATTTTTTTTTTGCTTGTGGAAGAAACTCTTTCTATTCCCACGTCCCACGCACCGAGAACTTCGCGCTTTCGATATCGTTACGCTGTTGCGAGTGAATGTCCCGGGCTGACGACGATGTCCGCAAATGGTCCGGTTCGTTAAGCAGCGCAAGGTGGAAGGAAATCTCTGTTTTGTGTTGCAGCTGCAGCTCCAACAAATTACATTCGCATGCACTCGGTCCTGGTAAGTATGAAAACACATAGTGACGTACGTACGGTAGCTACAACCCTCAACCACACTAAAAGCATACCTGCATTAAGCACACAGATGAAAGCGGCCCCGTCCCGGGGAAGTAGAAAGACGGATCGGACCCCACGCGCAACCCAAGGCAGCAGCAAAGGGATGCTGAGGCCCATCCATCCCCGTGGCGTGATGATTGGTGTTTGTGTACCGTGTGTCCTGCCCGGCACCAGTCGGCACACTTCACCGCACGGTCAAGAATTCCAACAACGTAAGCAAGAAAACTAGGAATGCCCATCCAGTTTCCCTGGAACTTGAACGAAACTTTTCCTTCTCTACCTTCGCTGCTTCAACTTGCAACCGTGGTGTAGGAATGTAGGGAAAAAAGGGCAATGAATGATTACCGAGCGAACAGTGCGGCCATCAAACCGAAGGGTCTGACATTTTGAGCTTTTGACTGGCGTGTCCTGAAAGTGTGTGGTTGTTTTAGGGGGTTTTTTTTTCTAGGGTTTTGGTTTTGGCTGTGCAGTGTGCCCTTTCGAGAACGTGCCCAAGAGCTCGGTACAGTGATGTTACCGTATTTTATTTCTATTAAGCACAGTTCGGTGCAGCGGGCAGGAGTTGGAGCCAGGGCCAGGTGTAATTATGGTGAAATAGAAGTACTAATGGCATTTATTGGCCTCAGCGCTTCACCTTAAACAGCTCGTTGTACCGCGAGTGGTTGAAGTGTTTGTTTGTGTTTGTGGCACTTGTGTGTGAAGCTTAATAAAAAAAGCGCTTAACCAACTGAATATGAATTTTTGGACATTCAGGAATGCTGGGAAAACGTGAAAAGTGCTGCCACTTTTTATGATATAACACTACACCTATCACACGATGAAATTGGCAGGCTTCACAAAAGAGCTTAAAACATGTCTCATTTTCCTCAGAATATCACTAAACAGAAGCCTTACGATTCATTTTCTGGTATAAATTAAAATGGTAATCATCGCCTTTTAAGATTTTGAGATAAACTGAATAACGTGTTCAGATGGCTGATGGCAGCGCCTATGTTCAAGATGAACCCGCAAAGGCTTGCTGCTTGTATTCATCAGCTGATTTGAATGATTTGGCATTAGGAGGAACTACCGAATGATTATAATCTGAAGATCCTGTCCCACTTACCCTTTATTTTGCTACAGACTACAACAGGAGTTGGATTTACTGGAGTGAAATCTCCATCAGATCCTCCAGTAGTACTTTCAGGAATTCCAGATTCTCACGTCTCACCACAAACTTCAAGGCAGCCAACGATATCATAGATCGGACTAAGCTATGGAACATCGTGCAGCAGTACGGTTTCTCTTCGAAGCTGATTCGAACCTGTTCAGGGCTACAATGTGTCGAACATGCCGTCGGAACCGTTCGAATCTCATCAGGACGAAATCTTCTGCTGACCGTTTATCGTTATTATGGAAGTCGTCACGTTCTCCGAAATACCTCACAGTGTCGGAACTTCGAACATCAGTATTAGCAGCGAAGACGCATTTCTGAGCAAAAACCGTGTCTCCTAAGGCCTCCACAAACCTCTGAAATCTAGATGACTTCGACAATACACCAAATGCAGCATATATGGATCTGGACTATGCTGGAGGAGTTACCTCCTCACCAGTGACCAGTTCAGCTCAAACAATGCTCACATGCTATCAGGCTATACCGAAAGTTGTTCTCTTCAGTTGTGTTTTAAGGGCATTGAAATGCTTAGCTAGTAGTTGATACGTGTTGATTTTGTGCTTCTTTGTGTTCTACAGTCTTACGACCTTAACAATCGCAGTTGATTCAGATTCATGTTTACATTTACCGCTTGCAATTGACGTAGACGTAGCATACTATCCCGAGCGCGTTTGGCCATATCCAGACCAGGGTTGTTTAAATTCGCATCCTGTCAAACATGCGCGAATCGTTCCCAGCAAGCCCCCCGTACGGAAAAGCGGTACACACAGCACAAGACGGCGAACGAGCGAACTCTACCTCCGCGTCAACGTAATTGCAAGCTGCAAACACGCGACAACAATCGCGAATCGCCTCCGATGACCCAAGCCTATATCCACTGTCATATACATCTATGTAACACGCGAGACCGAACGGCAAAGCAACGACGCCAGCGACGACAGTCGAGCACTTATTTGGAGTCGAATTAATTTAATTGCGATAATTGGAGGATATTATTTACATTCGATGGCTAGCGAGTCTCGCTAGCCTCCCTGTGTCTTCCAGCCCTGCGCCACCCGCCAACTCCCCTCCCCCCTCCCTCCACTAGCGAGAATGCACGGCCTAGGCCGGGCCCGATCGAGAATCGGGAATTAAAAGGGGGCGACGACACAAACGCGTGCAGCGCGGGAAACGGTGGGCAGAATACCGAAATCCGTCGTCTGAACGCGGGCGAAGATGGCGGATTGACAATTGGCGACAAATCGATCGTCGCGCGCGTCGATTGGCGTCGACAATTTACATGCATAGTGCTCGGTTCAATTATGTGTGCACATGTTCGAGCACCGACCGGCTGTTGTGCGATGCGGCTGGCGGGAAACGACGTAACCGCACGTCACTTCGCCACAATTGTTGTGTCTGTTCGGTACACTGGGCATTAGGGTGGAATCCGGGGCCCGTACTTTGCACCCGGGGCTGCATGAAAGTCCGCAGACGGTGCGTTTATTGGCGGAGCACATGTAAGTCGATCGTAAGCTGCAGCCCGTTCGGAGGCGATCCGGAGTGGTTCCGAGCCTTAAGTAGGGGGTATAATTCTAGGACACAGTGTTGGAATAGTTGGGATAGCCGCATACATACAGTTTGGCATTGTTTTACCCTCACCAGTTTCTGGTCGAGCCTTCGTGGTACTAATCTAGCAATGTTGTGCAACGTTTTGTACGATTGCAAGGGTAGCATGCGATCTATGGCTGAAACTGTTGTCTGCCGGATTAGGGTAATAATCATTGGCAGGCTGTAAAGTGTTGCTCACTTTAAAAGCAAAAAATACCACATTTAATTCCGTCATATCTCTCTATATCCTCTAGGGTCTATGAAATCCACCCGAAAAACGTGAAAATCGCAAAAAAAGGTAAATAGCAAATAACATGATAGATAAAGCCTATTTTTAAGGATAAGATCTTCACTCTAGCAAATTTCTGTGGAAACCCTACTTTGATGGTTTTTTTTTTCACCAATATGGAAGATATAGATAGTCTTATCAAAAGCGGCGCAGAAGTCAGTGTAAATGACATATATCTCTATAAGCCCAAGACGCGCATTAGAAATTGTTGTTAAGAACAGTTGAAGCAGGTGAACATGTAACTTTTTCGAAAAGCTTACTTAACCCACATAACATGGAAAATCCTCTGCAAATACACACATCAAATTTGTTTGGTCAGAAACGACCCTTTCAGTTCATAAAAATATCGTTGAGAATCAAGTCCGGCCCGCGGGAGCTTAGGAATGCTTCAAATGAGATACAGCTAAGTATACTTCTTCTACGGCGATAAGCGGTGTATATAAATCAACCTCGTTGCTTATGATGGATCAGGTCGAAGATAGATTAGGTGGTACCGAAGCGCTGCTGGTGTGAGATCCTTTGAGATTGAAAATTTTGGTTTTGGAACTCTTGTTCGCCCTTAATATGTAAGTTAAATTCTGTCTCTCTCCAAGGTCCATTTATTTTACAAGGTTAATTTTTATCGCTTACCCAAACTTTCAAAAGTTTTATGTCAAAACGCATATAGTTTTAAATACCCTCACTATCCCCTCGACATTTCCAGTTACGGGGCCGCTAGCAGTGTCACGCCTAGTCGTGAAATGATAATTTGCTCTGAACTACTTCACCTTCTATATACCTTGGTTGCCTCTCCTGTTTAATATTCGGCTTTCCTTATTTTCCTACCGTTTCCTTCTTCGTTCTCCTGCTTAATTAATAGCAAGCTGCCTTTATTTATTTCATCCTAAGGAATAATTTCTTATGTAAAATAATAAACATAAATGTTAGGCTGAACACCCCTGCAAAGTTTGCTCTAGTTTGTCTCCCAGATGGCGCTTTTCTGGCCCTCGTCAGTGTGCTGCAACCAGTCATATAGAATTCTAGAAATAGCTATCCCAAAGCCTGTAGACATTTAAAACTATCAAAGAATTCCTCAAAAATGGAATTTAAAAATCACGTGTTTACATCGAAACGTGATTTTCATTTAAAAGCATAATTACTAACGCTTTCAATAATTTTCTATGCGAACGTGGTACGTAAAGTTATTCAACAAAAAGAAAAATACATTTGAAGGATAGCTTGTTGCACTATGAACACCTCCAATTTCCACGGTCCTTAACGTACTTCCTTCCCGCTCTTGTGCAGTATATTTCTTAGCAAACTTTGGGATGTTTAAAAAAGTGTGTTATGCCATTACTCACCACAACCTTTGCGACACGCTCTAAAAACGCAGCTTTCTTTATTGAAGTTGACCGAAGAGAAAGATCATTTCCACACGTGCACACACAAACCTACACCTACAAGCACGTGCGTGCGTGATCGGGCTTTCGTCTTTTGTTAATAAAAAAACACGAACCACTTAAACCGCAAATGCCGTTACAAAAGTAAATGCGTGTGCCAAATCGAAATACAGGGCATAATTCTTCCCTTCCGACTTTCCCTTTGCTTCTCTCTATCTCTCTCTCTCTCTATCTCTCTCTCTCTCTCTCTATCACTCTATTACAGCTCGTCGTGCGCTCCGTTCTCCGGCAGGTGCTGCAGCACGAACTCGTGCAGATCGTCCAGCGAGCGGTGGCCAAAGTACTCCGTCACCTTCTCGCCGGCGCGGTACAGGAAGACGGTCGGGTAGCCGTTCACCTCCTGCTCGCCGCACAGCTCCTTGTTCGCGTCGACCGTGCAGTCCACCTTGGCGATCGTCACATCCGCCCGGGCCGCCAGCTTCTCCGCCAGCTGCTCCCAGGTCGGGGCGAGCCGCATGCAGTGACCGCACCAGGGCGCGTAGAACTTCACCACCGTCACGCCGGACGCGATCGCGCTCGCAAAATCGCCCTCGGTCAGCTGCACCACCACCGACCGGTTGTCCTCCCGCTCGGCCCCACCCTCCAGCGTGCCGTCCGCCGGTTTCTTCTCGCCCTCGTCTGCGCCCTCGCCGTCCGCCTGCAGGCCGCCGGCCATCCGCGCCACGTACTGTCGGAGGTCGGCGTGCGTGCGCGGCCCGGTGTACTTCTCGATCTTCTTGCCGTCCTCAATCCACAGCAGCGTCGGGTAGCCCTTCACCTCGAAGTCGGTGCAGATGGGCCGGTACTGCGTGCAGTCGATCTTCGACACGCGGATGTCCCGCTCGTGCTCCAGGCTGCGGGCCAGCTCCTCCCAGGTCGGTGCCAGCTTGGTGCAGTGGCCGCACCAGGGCGCGTAGAACTTCACGAAGTGCTTGCCGGCCGAGACGTGCTTCGCGAACGTGTCCTCGGTCAGCTCGACCAGGGGCGAGACGGGCGCCGGCGGTGCGTCCGTCGCACCGTCCTCGAGGGAGCCGTCCTCACCGCCCTTTGCACCGGCGCCGGTGGCCAGCTGCTCGTCCAGGAACGCGCCGAGCTGGGCGAGATCGCGAGCCCCACGGTACTTGGTGCCGCCGTCCCCACCGGACGCACCCTTGCGGAACAGCTTCAGCATCGGGTAGCCGGTGATGTCGTGCTGCGTGCAGAGATCCCCATCGGTCGTGCAGTCGACGCGCCCAATCTTGACCAGCGTGTCTGCCTCGCCGTTGCGTGCCTGCG
Organism: Anopheles epiroticus; assembly: GCA_000349105.1. NCBI lineage: Eukaryota > Metazoa > Arthropoda > Insecta > Diptera > Culicidae > Anopheles > Anopheles epiroticus. The sequence continues at coordinate 61,659 of KB671648.1, forward strand.
CCAGGGAGGCCCAGGTCGGGGCCAGCTTCTTGCAGTAGTCGCACCTATGGGGAGGGGAGCGCAGTAGGAAGAGAAGCGAACAAAAAAGTGTTAGTGTCCGAGCCAGTCCCGAACCGAAGGAAATGGTTAGGTATCTGGCAGTCCTCCCAGCAATCCACGCCGACACGCGGCCGGCCGACCGAAACGGGAAGCGCGATGGGTTTAGCTAATAAAACCGGTTTTAAAAATAAATCACCTCACAGAACGCGCGATGGTGGCGTGTTTGTTTGGAAGGGAAAGCGGGGAGGGGACGGGAACGGGCAAAACACTTACCAGGGGGCATAGAACATGACGAAGTAGTTGCTGCCGTCGATCTCCGCCTGGAAGTTGTCCGCGGTGAGCAGCACGCTCGTCGTGTCCGAGTGTCCGCTGGCCAGCGTGGCCAGCACGGCCACCATTACGGCGACGGTTTGCGACCGCATTCCGGCCATTTTCTTTTCGGCCCGGGGTTTCTCTACACTCGTCTCACCCGTGCGCTGCGCCCAGTAGCTCGTATGTAGGCCGGTGTTGCCTTATCTTAGGCAAGCTTTCGCAGGCCTCCGGGGCCGGGGAAGGGAAGGTTTATCGCGACACTTCACACACACGGTGCGTTTGATTGCTGTCTGAGGGACGTTTGCTTGCTAGCGGTCGGCGATGGTCTTATCGTGACGGCACACAGACACACAGAGCGGTGCGGTGGAAAACACAGCTGCAGCCTCCGCTTGCCCAGTCGGAACAGGTCTCAGGGCTCGAGACCGCTTTTGACAGCTGCGAACAGTGACAGCAGGTCGCCGACCGGGTGGCGATTGCGTACGAGCGGCGTGAGTGCCGTCGGAAATGTGCAGGGTTTGTAGCGTCCGCTTTTGGGCCCGGCCGGCAAGGAAAAATAATTTATAAACACAATTCACAATATGTTTGCTGCTAACAATGGATAATATGGTGTATTTTTTCGTTCGTAAACACTACGGTAATAAACGGGTTTGATGTTTTGTTTTTCGTATCCAATTATTGCAAACATTTATGGACCTTGATCTTATTATTTCTTAGAAAGTTTTCTTCCTTTTACGAGTCGCTCATAATCAGATTTGTCTGTATTTGCATTTCATTTAAAAAAAAAAAGTTGAGTTTTTTTGCCGCAGCACGTTCGGTTATTATTGCCGAGACTGTTGACTACTGAATATCTTATCTAATAAAATATTCAGAACTTTTAGCTTCATCCAAATCAATGATCGACTGATTTGGATTTTATTTTTTTTACTACGTAGCTAACTTAACATACTTTAATGAAGTAAAAAACGTTAAACAGGCAGGTTATTATAATTTTACCATTTTTTTTTTCATTTTGAATGAATCGAAGAAAATTGTGGCGAAAAAGAAATAAAGTGTTCTAATATTTGAAAACTGCTCTACAAATGAGACATACCTTCGTTAAGAAGAATTCTTTCTCGATATCCTCACGATTATGTAGTCCACCCTGTGGATTGGATATCTTACTAATGCGAACAACAAAAGCAACCCTCGAAGATGCCCTACACATGGAGAGATTACAAGCACCGGGTATGCGAACGAAAGACTAGAAGAGAATGCGAAAGCACAAAACACACAACACAATTAATGAAGGGCAAAAATGCGTGATGAAAGCAAGATTGATTTACAGTCAAAAAATTAATCAGCGAACCAAAATCAGGATACCGTGTGTGACTTACCCGTTGTATGAAAAATGAAGGTAAATGATATCGCACAACAAAATAAATGCTCAAACTCAGTTTTTGTAGGTTTTTTTTTATACATTTCTATTGCGACAGATTTTATCCTTTTATCTCGCGCGGATTGGTATTTTTTAAATATTTATTTTTTTATTTCAATTTTTTAATAATTAATATTACATATAGAAGATTTTTCATATCTTAAATAATTTATTATAATTATTTATCTGTATTCGCTTTTTTTTACCTTGCATTTCTCTTCCGCTCTCTCTTCTGCCCTCTTCCTTGCGTGTGTATGTCTGTGTTGTGTGTTGTTTTCTTATGTTTGTGTGTGTGTGTGTGTGTTTTTGTTGCATTAATCAATAAGTTTCTTTTCGTGTAATATTTATTACTTTAAATTTATTAAACGTGGTTCCTTCTCCTTCCTCCCGTCCCTTGGTTTTCACGCCTTAATGGTTTGCTGAGTTTTTTTTTTTCTTCTCGGTTGTGTTTTATTCCCTACATAACCGCCCCGCCCCCTCCCCGTCCTGCTTTCCTTTCTTTTCTTCTTTCATTTCCACGTTTTTTTTAATATTCTTTGCTTTTCATCATCACCAACACAGCACAGCTTGTCTTGCACTGAATGTTTCAGCACCCCCCCCCCGTTCTTTACACCTACCTAACACACCACCTAACATCGGCTTCCTCGCGAGGTCTCATACCCCATCCGGTCGTCGGTCACACGATATTTCATGGGTAAGAGTTAGCATTAACTGTCTAGTGCCGTGAACGTAAAAGGGTGAGGGGAGTGGGGGTGGGGGGGTCGGATAAGGCGGAAGGAGGGGAGGGGAAGCATCCGCATTACCTTCGCTTCATACGGTTATTAGGTTTGCTACATTAATATTTTATTTATCATTACCATACTTTCCTTAAGCCTTTTTGTTGGTTTTCCCTTTTCGCAATCTCGTTTGTTTTTTTTGTATTTTTGTTTCCTATCTTTTTCCTATCCCTCGTGTTTCGCATTCCGATCGCTGAACGGCCCATGGGGAGATCATCGTCCTTCCTGCAATTGGTTGTCCGACAAACTAGTCTTCGTACTTTAAATATACACAATTCGAAACACACTATTATAGTACCTACGTTCTCTGGCTTCCCTATCCATTTTTCTCCTTCTTTTTTTATATCTGTCCCTTCCCCTTCCTCCTCGACCTATCTCTTTTAATCTCTACCTCCCTCTGCATTTGTTCTATCTCTCTCAACACGATGCTCAGATCCTTGCAAGAGGTTTCATATGCGGGGATGTTTTGTTTTTTTTCAGGATAATTTATGTGGGCAATTTTACTGCAAAAAATACATCGCACACCTTGCTATCGAAGGTATGCTTTTCTTTTGAAAATCAAAATGTTTCACTATTGCATTGCAACTGCAATTTTCTACCTTTGCGCGCTACTGTGGGGCAGCCTCATAACGGGTATTTTGGGCATCACTTGCACAGGCTCGAAAAATGATCACTATCCCTTAAAGCACACACGTTTCCCCATCTAGACCCTTTTCTTTTTATCTTCTGCTTTGTCCCATTTGCCGAAACGTTCCAACAAAACACACACTTCTGGATACATTTGCTTGTACAGCACGTGTTGGCTTCATGCTCCTTCGAGTGTGGATCTAGAGGGATTATTTGTTTAATGAAAACGAGTTTTCATAAAAATTCCTTTAATCCAATACTTTAAGGTAAAATATTGGAACCTTCTCCTCTACTTTGCATACCAAACCTCCCTATCGTTGAGTGTACACGTGCCCTCACGCACACACACACACATACGTATTTGCCGGTTTGAATTTATTTTAGAATGAGTTTGCTTATTTTGAATAATGTTTCTCTCATCTTCCCTCTGCTGCTGTTCACTTATGTGTGTGTGTGTATTATTTCTTTTACTTGTTTGCTTTTTTTCCTTGTTTGCATTTGATTGTAACGACTAAATTTTTGATACTTTTATTTGCTAAGGTAAGTGAGCATGTCTCTGTGATTCGCTATGTTTTACATTCTTCTCCCTCGTCTCGTTTACACATATCGCGCCCTTTCGTTTGCACTGATTTTGCGAGAATATCACGCGCAAGAGTTCGAGCGATGGGAAGGGAGGGTGTTTCACATGTTACAAATCTTCCACGACACTAATTCCTGGCTCCATTCCCCGCCCGTTCGATTTCCCCAGACTTGATTAACGCATCTCGCGAGCCGGTGTTTAGTTGTTGCTTATTTATGCTGTGTATCTGTGATGGAACTCCGGACTTAATGCTGTCTTCTTGTTGCGTGTGTGGTTTTGTCTTATGTTTTCCCTCCCTAATCGTCATGATATTATGTACAAGAAACAATCGACATGTGTGCGTGTGGGATGTACGTGTGTGTGTGTGTATATATTTTAATTCATATATTTTGCTTGCCAAGTTACGCAGGGAAGAATACAAAGACTGTTTTGCTAAGGCTGCCGTTGGCGACAGCTTTCCTCGCGGCCGTAGGGGAAGAAGAAAAAAATAAACAGGAAATGCAGTACACACGGTGCACGTTCCATGCAACCATGCTCGCGATGTACCTTTTCTATGTATCCGTGCTAAGACCGTCAACAAACATTGGAACATCTTACTCGATTATTGCTACCGAAAAACTAGTGGCTGGAGGGAAGCTAATCAACATAATCGTTACCTGATGTGGCGGTCTGGCTATTTTGATCGCTTGGGTTTGCTCAATTCATCACTCAACGTGCGTATTAACTTGTTTTCATTCCTCCTGTAAGCGCCACTTAAGACAACAAAAAAAAAACATCCTCTACGTAACAACACATGAGCTGCTTGGCTTCCTATGCAATGAATCAACCCCCGCTTCGGTTGAATTTGCTGAACGTTATGCCTAATTCTAAATGCCTCATTCCTTGCTGGATCTCGAACTCAACCCTGCCGCCAAACGTTTACAAAGTGTAGTTCCTTTGCAAATAATTTAAAAAAAAACAAATAAAAACATACGCTAATCAAACACGACGCACTGACAACAAGGCTGCGTGCGAGAGGGAACTTTCAATCCTATTGCTTTTGTGTTCTAACCTAACGTTGTGCTGCGTTGCGGAGTTGATTAAAGCATTCCTTGTGGCCAATAGGATCAAGCGTGTGTTTTCACGTTTTAGATTATCATTTTCTCTACGACATTGCTTCTTTACATTGTGGGGGTCTCTTCGCACACCAGATCGCGCACCCGTTTTCTTCGTTTTGCTCTATCGTGTCCAGCTTGCTTTTACGTTTCAGTTTTCAAAAAATGTGCACGATTGTATGTGTACAAGAAGCTTACAGCTTTTTTTTATAGAATAGCTCTACAGCACACGATAGAGGCTGAGGAAGGTAAGCGCTCTTCTGTAACTCGGTGCTTAATTAATGTTTTTATTGAACGCTTTACAGCAAAATGAAACAAATTCGCAGTGGGACTCGCCAAGAGTACAGAATGCGCAGTACGCCTTACTTTGGCGGCACCAAGATTGGAAAGGAACAGAGCAAAAACAAAGGGATGAAGAGTATAGATAACATTCGGCAAAAGTTTAGGTGCTTCCAAGGAAGAGCTTAACCAGTTTTATCATGTCACACAGTGACGGAAACCCGATTATGTGTACCTTCACAGTGCTTTCTCACCAAACATCATAAGCTTTTGACGACAAAAGCAGCTAAATTCAATGCATGTGGAAAAATTCTTCATGGATCAAGAAGTTTCCCAAAAAATGGTGAATTTGTTGGCTTTGCTTTGCAATGTTATTTTGCCGCTTGCTGAAACGTTGCTCGGAAATGAGGCTGCGCATGTGGAATTTTCGTTCAGCACCACCGTATGTGAACGCACTATTTGAATTTATATATTTATATTTAAAAAAAAGAACAAAAAAAAACGTTCGATCCCATGCGCTTAAACTTTATCTAATGCAGTTTCTTTTTTTTATCCCTCTCTCCATTCTTTTCCCTTTCTCTATGTCTCTAGTGAACATAGCCCCTTTTCCTGTTATGTTTTCGTTACCTCCGTTCGGCATTGCTACTTCTATTCTGTACAGTTTAGGAGTGGAGTTTTGAAGGGGAGTGAGACGTGAGAAGGGGTGGGTCGGGAGGGATCGGAGGAAGGGATCGAACAGTTCCTTTTTGGAGCATGTTTCCTTAGATCAATCACTTCAATTTTTTTTTTACAAAAGCAAAACCCCTAATTCCGAGTTGTTTACTTGTCGTAAAATTTAATGTCTTAAACACTACCGCATGCTTAACTCCATTGTCTGTACATAATGTATGAAACGCTGCATTCTATCGTTCATACGCGAGCCTTAAAATATTCTTCCTGCCTTGGAAACTGTTTTTATCGCTACCGTCCTTCCATTGTTAGCGAGCGAGACCTTGTGTACGAAACACGTTCAAGTTCAGTTATTTCGTCACGTTCAAGTGCACCCCCTCTGTCTAGCGCACACATACCTAGTGCTACCATTTTTTTCCTTCTTATTATAATACGGCTTCCATTATCCTTGTTTTCCCACCTTAACTATTTCAATCACGTATCGATTATGATATTTAGTGTGAGCTCTTTCGCTGCCAAAAACAAAACAGGTGTCTAGTTATCATTCCAGCTAGTTATCTTGTCTCCTTCTTTTTCGCGTCTATTTCGACCGGCGTCCATTAAACAGCATCGCCTAAGCAAACGAAACTATTTCTTATTTCCAAGCGGTGACACGGGCGGTGGAAAGGAAGGTGAATGATAAAAATGAAATAGCCTTATAGAAAAAGCTGCACAGACGGTCCCGTGACTGGAGAATTGACTGACTGATTCCTGGGCAAGCCTGCACGACTATCGCGCACTAGAAACAAACCAATCGCTATCCCCAAAGCATACTACGGTTAATGTACACTATTGCTTAGTGTGGAGTGTAAAGGATGATACGGTAAGGCAACATACTAAAACTTAGTAACTGCTCCGGCAGTGCAGGAGGGAGGGGCAATTCAACGCAGGATTCAAAACAAAAACATAGCATAGAAAATTAAGAAAAAGTTTTTTCCAAATGTAATGCTCTCTCTATATATACATATTGAAAAGAAAAACAAATTTGCCGACCTTCGATCTCATAAGGATCAGAAAAATGTATCACTTCAACGACTATTTGGCACTTAAAGGCAATCATGTTTGGAGTGGGGGGGGGGGGAAATAGGTCGCTCACTCTTTCGCACATTCATAAAATCCTTCTCCCCTCTCTCTTTCGCTTTAGCTCTTTAGTCATTCGAGCTCAAAGTGTAAGCGTACTTTGCGAGCAGGCATATTAGTGGGTCTGTGGAGTGATCGTATTAATAATAACGGTGAGAGCGGTCACATTAAAAAAAGAAAGAAAGAAAAACACCCTACACTACCCTAGACGAGGTATTGTGCACACCGCACGAAAGGAATCTAAACAGCTCTACCGCCTCCCTCTCCCACGGAGTTCGTGTTTGGTACGTTATCTCGCAATTAGTAGAAGGTTCATACGCTACGGCTTCACGCCAGCTCTTCCCCTTATCAACTTCATGGTGGTTCGCGTTTTTTTTTTGCCGGTGAAGGGTGGTTCTTGAGGGAATGTGTTTTGTTTCTTTAAACGTTCTGATGTTGCCCCTGCATCTCGTTTAACACGCGTACATTTCCCGGCGAGGGGTATAGCGCACACGAAGGTTGGAGCGTTTGATTGGAAGAAACCGCTCTGTTCCGTGCGCTAGTCGTTGCGCCAGTGTCGTCGCCCGGCAAGTAGGGCATGGGCGGCGGCGGCCGCTGCCGCTGCCGCCGTTGCCGCTACAATAGACGAGGAGGAGGACGAGGATGAGGGCGGCGGCGACGAGGAGAAGGGTGTCGTTGCTGGAGTCGTCGGTGGCAGCAGAAGATGATGATTGCCGGTGGTGACCGAGCCGGTAGCGACCGTTCTGCCGAACGTTCCACTGCCTACCGTTTCGCCGTTGGCCGTCCCACCGCCACCACGCAGCAACAGCAGATGCTGCTGCCGCTTCACCCCGTTCGTGACCGCCAGACCGAGTTGATTGATGTTGTTGCACTGCAGCAGTACGCTGGTGGTACCGGCACTGGTGGTGCAACCGTTCCGGTTACCCCCGGCTTGGTAGTGATTGGGCAGTGGTTCTGGCAGCGATTGAAACTGCAGCACCGGTTGCTGCTGCTGCTGCTTGTTCGCGTCCGTTTGACGGCGCAGCAGAAGTGATTGATTGGTGAAGTTGAGCTGTTGGCCTATCTGCGAATGTTGTTGTGGTTGTTGTTGTTGTGGCTGTTGTTGTTGTGGCTGTTGTTGTTGTTGTTGTTGTTGTTGTTGTTGCTGTTGCTGCTGCTGCTGCTTAATGATTATGCTTTTCCGGCCACACCGCGCCGGTAGCTGGGCTTTCTGGTTGAACGATGACACCACGCTGGACGCGAGCTCTTCGGCCGCGTGCAACAGTCGCCGACCGTTTGTGGTGCGGCTGCCGAGCGGTGACGGAATGATGATGCCTTTTTTGGCGTGTACGCTGAAAAAGCTAGCGCCCGCTGTGGTGCCGCCGGTAGAGACCGCATTGGCGGGCGATTCAGTCGCCGCCATCAGTACTATTCGGTCGTTCGATCGGTTCGCTGGCGACGGCTGTGCATTTACCACACGATTACTGCTAATGATGGGAGGTGGAGGTGGCGGAGCGGGAGGTGGTACTGGGGGCATCGGTGGCACTAGCAGCACCGACCGGGGACCACCCTCCAAGTGTTTCGCTTTGTTCGGCAGCACCGTCGCCGTGGACAGGGTTGGCGGGCTGGCAGAGGAGCCGACGGATGCGACCGTGGTGGTGGCAGCGGTAGTGTTGTTGTTGTTGGTGGTGGACGAGGGTGAGATCGAGGACGCGCCGGTACCGAGGGACATCGAAGGTGGGACGAGGGGACCGCCTCCACCCTTCCTGCTGCTCACACCGCTACTGTGGTGGAAAAATAGCTAAGACGAGCTGGACTGGTTCATGTTGCCGAACATGCCGGTGGAAAAGGACGTCTGCTGGCCGATCTGATTACCGCCCGCTCCGCCCGATCCACCCGATCCACCGCCACCGCCGCCGCCGCCACCGCCTCCACCGCCAGCGCCGGTGCCACTGTTGCTGCTGTTCTGGCCACCAGCGTGGGCGTTCTGCGCGTTCGACGACCGGTTGTGCTTGGACACCGGCGGCTGCAGATACTCGTGCTTCGCCAGTGCGAATACGTCCATCCGATCCTCCTTCCGGTACGCGAGACACCCCCGTATAAAGCTCTAAAAAAAAGAAGGAAAAATCATTAAGCTGCGAGAATGGGAAGCGAAACGGAGATCCAGATGCGATGCCTTACCTTTGCCTCATTCGACACGGTTGGTTTGTTGGCGAACTGCACCTCGGTCGCTTTGAGGATCGTATTCTCCTCCAGGATCGTCGCCTGGGACTGGTTGTGACCGAACGGTTTCTTCCCGTACAGACACTGGTAAAAGATGACGCCGACGCTCCACACATCCACCTTGGACGATATTTTCGGTGGATTCTTACCCACGACGAAGCACTCCGGTGGCAGATACCTGACCACCACACAGGGGGGAGGACAAAATAAGGAAAACAGGAAAAGAATTAGCACTCTTGATAACCAATAAAACAGGCCTGAAACTCTGCACAGATACGTTTAAAACCAAAATACGATAAAGTGAAAGCTATCTATGGAAAACTGTCAAGCTCCTATGCGAAATGGTAAACACTTCTAATGCAACATAGCTAGTTGTTGCAATGCATTATTGCTAGTTCTCGTGAATATCAACATACGATCTACGGGATCTTATTTTAGCTTTACAGCAAACTTCTGCCACACAAACGAGTAAGTTATCATTCTTAAATGTTTAATTGTCTTATTATAATACATTTTTACCAAAAATATTTGAAACGCTAGGGAGGTATAGTGTTGAAGAAGCTGTTAGATGACTTAAAACAAATTTAAATAATCTTTTTAAAAAAGGAAATTCATATTGTTTTCATCAACTGTTGTAACTACCATATTTTAGCGTTAGTTGCGACCCATTTTCGTTAAAAAAAGACAAAAAAAATGAGGAGTCGTTATAGCTGGATAGTAACGGCCCTGATAACAAAGAATGACCACATTAACGGTTGCATCAGTGATAATGTATATCACACGCGGTACTTTTTAACTTGTACGCTAAAATACGGCTCCTCGGATCGGATTCTATCCGCAAAAGGTGTTTAGCTATTGACTAGCACTGCACACACGCACACACACACACACACACACAATACACGTTGCCGGGGAAGGCTCACTGCGCTTCGTTGCTCACCAATAAGTTCCAGCACCTTGTGACGTAAGGTCCATACCATGGTCCGGATTATAGTTCTCTTCGTCCATCACCTTCGACAGACCGAAGTCAGTGATTTTGATTTCACCGCACACATTGCCCTCGGTGAGCAGGATATTGCCCGGTTTCAGATCGTAATGTATGATCGGCGGTTTGATCTCGTTCAGATACTTGAGCGCCGATACGACCTGTAAGAAAGAAATGGCCACGAACAAACATTTAAAATTAAGCAATTGCAATTTTTTAAACAATTTTGCACAAAGCCTTCCCCGCACGACGACTCTTTACCTGCATGATGATCGATCGTGCCTCCTTCTCCGGGATAGTTTTGTGCTGCTTCAGGTAAAAGTCCAAATCGTGCCCATCGCAGTACTCCAGCACGGTGCAGAACGAGTTGGCATCGATTTCGAACACGTCGTACAGCTTCACCACCCGCGGATGGTCGAGCGCCTTGTGGATGTTGTATTCGCGGAGCGCATGTCTTTTTTGGAGATGGAAAGAGAGAGAGGGAAAGAAAGAGAGAGAGGGAAAGAGAGAGAGAGAAAGAGAGAGAGTTAGGGAGAGAGAGAGAGAGAGAGAAAAAAAAAGAGAGTTAACGTCAGCGTTTGCTTGATAATAAGCCAAGAGGGGTCGGATACACAATCACATCATGCTCTCCCAGCTACTTACTTGATGTAGTTCGCCTTCTTATCTTCCTTCCAGTCTTTGTTTAACTGGTGCACCTTACACGCTACGTATCGCTGCTCCTTCAAATCGAACGCTTTGTGCACCTCGGAGAAACCGCCCTTGCCGAGCAGCATTAGCAGCAGGTACCGATCATTCAGCACCGGATGATTGTTGAAACGTGACTGCAACACGGAAAAATTTATGTAAATTCCTAACGCACACTCACAGCCTCTATCTATCTTCTTTATCTCCTTACCTGATCCTCGTTGTGTATCCGCTTTAGCTCGCGAATGTGCAGATTCCGCTCCCGCTCCAGCTTCTCCATCTCGAGCTGCAGGTCCGCATCTTCCTTCTTCAGTGCGCTTTGGCGCAGCTTCAGTATCTCGTCACACTCGTAGTACTCCTGCAGTGTGAACGTGCTGTTGCTGCTGACCACTGGGTCCGGCTTGAGGAAGGTGCTGTCGTTGCCATTGTGCAGTGCCGAACCGCTCCCACCACTGCCGGTATTGCCAGCACTACCGCCTACCACCCCGCTGGTGCCCATCGTCGCAACGGCACCCGTTCCCACACCGGTACTGCCCGGGCCACCGCCACCTCGCTCGCCCGTACCGCCCGTTCCGCCCGAGCCACCCCCAGTCGCGGACGAGTTGTTCCGCTTGCGGCCACCCTCGCTGTTGGTCGGTCGCTTCTTCATCAGCAGCTTCTTCTGTCGATCGATCTCCTCCCGCTCGGCAGTGATCTCCTCCTGGCGTCTGAAAAGATCAAGAGTGTATGTCAGTGATGTGGATTATGAAACAGTGCAACACCTCCCTCCCGTCTCGACTTACTTGGCCAGCTCCTGAAAGGCGTACCCGTCGGTCCAGTTTTCCTGGAAGGTCGCGCCGACCCGCTGCGTCACAAACTGGCCGAGTCGAAGCCGGTTCTGCATACACTTCTGGCGCGCCTCCTTCTTCTCGATGTTGCTCTTTTGCTTCAGCAGCTTCTTCACCACCTCGACGCACTTACTGATCTGGCTCTTGTGCTGCTCGATTGCCTTCTGATGTACGCTCAGCTGGCACTTCTGCTCGTCCGACAGCCGGGACAACTCGTCCACCCGCGTCCGGCTGCTCTCGAAGTCGTGGTCTCGCTCGGTAATGTCCGCCTGCGTCAGGTCGGTCTGCACAAACTTGGTAAGCATGAGCGTGGCCGTAGTGGTCGGTGTCGCCGTATTCGTGGAGGAAGCGCCCGGCTGCTGCTGCTGCTGCTGGCCGAACTTGCTGCTACCGTTATTGTTGTTGTTGCCACTGCCACTGCTGCTACTACTGTCGGTCTGCTGCTGCTGACCAGGCGCTGTGCTGGTGGAGGAGGTCGTCGTCTGCTGATGCTGTTGCAGCTTCTGCCCAATTGACTTGGTGGTGGTCACTACCGCGCCGCCCGGTAGCTGGAGAATGGAATTATTGTTGTTATTGTTGCTGCTGCTGTTATTGCTCGTCGTTGAGATGGCTACGGAGGTGGTCGTTAGCGGGGCATTGGTGCTGCCGATCCCGCTGGTGAGGTCGCTCGGGGTGGTAGCCGCCCCGCCGCCGGTAGTGGACGCGACACCCCCATTGCTGCTGCTGTTGCTACTCGTGCTGCAAGTGACCAGTGCGATCCGCTGATGGTGATGGTCGGGTGCAGTGCTACAGTTGCTGCCGACCGTCCCCGTCGGGGCGGAGGAGGCGTTGCATGCATTCTCTCCCGTCGTTTGCTGTGTCTGTGCGTCTCGCTGCTGCGTCGCCGACTGCTGCTGTTCGGGTGCGGTTTGCTGCTTCTGCTGACTGGCCGATGATTTCTGGAGCATTATCGCGGAGCTGGCATTGCTGCTGTTCGGTACCAGCACGATAGGTTGGTACTGCTGGATCTGCTGCTGCTGGAGCGAGACACCAGAACCGGCCGTCCCCGTTGTGACGGTCGTGCTAACCAGCGGTGTGATGATGGGCGACAGCACCGTCGTCGCTGAGGGCGTGGAGGTGGCGGCGGCCTGTTTTGCCGCCTCTACCGCCGCTGCTGCTGCTGCCGCCGCCGACATGGCGGTCGAGACGGATGGAGGAACTAGTACGGAAGAGTTGTTGGTGGTGCTGCTGCCACCACTGGCTATCGACGGCGTGGACGGGGCAGACGAGACGGCAGCATTCGCCGCCGCTGCCGCTGCTGCCGCCGCCGCCGCAGCCTGTTGTTGCTGTTGTTGCCGCTGTGTTCGACTGCTGCCGGTGGTGAACATGTCGGGCTGCTGCTGCTGCTGCACACTGTTGCTGTGGCCGTTGTTGGCGCCCACCGGCAGCAGTGGCGTTTGTGGACTAGGAGGGTACATGGGATACTGAGCACCGCCACCCGCGTGAGACGATTGCTGCGGGTTGGGACTCTTGCGAGTGGGACCGGTCGTCCCAATTGCGCCACCACCTCCTGGATCCACGTGGGGCGAATTATTGGATACTGTACCTAGAGCATTACTAGCGTTGCCCCCGCTACTGCCGCCCCCGCTTCCAACCGAGGTGATCGTGGTGGTGATGCCACCGACCAACGGGCTACTAGTACTACTGGACACGCGGGGTGATGAGGTGGCCCCCATCCCAGGGTGTTTAGAAAAATAATCGTTTATCTTCTTATTATCACTGAGCGGCGGAAGCGTCAACCGCAGGCCCTTAATATTATCTCTACTATCACGAAAATGACCCCCTGACCCTGCCGCCCCACCGAGCACGGTGCCACCCGGGCCGCCCCCGCCCGGTCCCCCGTTGTCGTCAGGAGCCTTTCGCTTGCGCTTGCGCTCGGACGCAGTCCGCGACACCTTCTCGGACGGCGGGGTGGCCACGACGGCCAGGGCGGACGTCACCGCGTTGATCATGATCGCGTCCTGCTCCTTGTCACTGTGCGACGAGCCAGTGCTCATGTTCGAGTCCTGATCCTTGTTGTTGTTTTGATGATGGTGATGGTGCTGTTGCTGCTGCTGCTGCTGCTGCTGCTGCTGCTGCTGCTGCTGCTGCTGCTGCTG
>KB671648.1:80823-102817 GCA_000349105.1 Anopheles epiroticus
GCTGCTGCTGCTGCTGCTGCTGCTGCTGCTGCTGCTGCTGCTGCTGCTGCTGCTGTTGCTGCTGGTGGTGGTGGTGATGATGCCCGTGATGAGCGTGATGCTGCTGCTGCAGGTTACTACCGACCGGGTTCGGCGAATGAAGGGTGGTGGTCGTTGTGCCGGGCGTACCGGTCGCTATCGCTCCACCGGCGGTCGTCGTTGTCTTTGTCGCCGTCGGCTGGGCCGCGTCCACTAGGGAGCTGCTGCTGTTCTTCGCACCGATGCTGTTACCCGTCGTGCCGCCGTTATTGCTGCCCGCAGTGCCTACACTGTTAATGCCCGCTGCGCCACCGCCGCCACCACCACTGCCGTTGCCGTTGCTACCACCGCCGCCGTTACCAGCACCGCAAAGCACAGCGGCAATCGCTGCCGCGGCGGCAGCAGTCGTCGGCTGCTGCTGCTGATGGGAGTTCAGCACTTGTTGCTGCTGCTGGTGATGATGGTGTGGCTGCTGCTGTTGCTGATTACCGCTGTTAAAGTGTTGCGGATGATGATGATGCGCTTGCTGTTGTTGCTGTTGTTGCTGCTGCTGCTGCTGGAGATGATGCGACGTATGGTGATGGTGTGATGCAGTTTGGTCGACTTGGCCAACTTGTTGTACTATCGTTGTTTGCGGTGCCATCTGCAGCTGCGTACCGGCCGACATCTGCTTGCGTAAACCATGCACGCGTTCGTGTGTGTGTGTGTGTGTGTGTGTGTATGTGTAGAAGCACCACGACGTGGATGAAGCAAAGGGCATGAAAAGAAACAGTGAGAAAAGAACATTAGAGAGGAATACAATGCACTATACACGTCATAAGAAGCATTCATAGCACCATCAACGCCCCCTTCCCTTTGCCACACACTGTGGGTCGCGAATGAATTTGTCCGTTGTAAAAAAAAAAAACAAAAAAGCTCGACTGCTTGGAGGGTTTCAAAACTACACACTTCGATTTAATTAACGATTATTAATTTATGCGTTAATGAATGAAATTTTCGAGATTTTACTGTCAACAATTTACAAATGTTGTACGTACTTAATTGCAGCCTTCAAATTAAGCTCAAATTAAGGTGAGTCATTGTTGTTTGCATTTTTTTTTTCAAACGAGATATACGTGCTTACACCATACACCGTTCGGGCGTATTGACACATGCTCTCATGTATTCGAGCGGGTTGGCCCATGTCATGTTGATAAAATCAAGTTGTATTGAATAGGAACATCAAATGTATGATCAACTGTTAGAAAAAATAGCACACGACTATGAAGTAAATCTGTTAACATAGAAAATAAGCTAAGAAAACCATGTTAGAAAGTTTAAGTAGCCTATACGACGCAATGAATAAGTTTAATGTGTTTTATAAACATTGACAACCTTGACGTCATGATGAATTACATTATGAAAATTGTATGCTATTGCTGTTACAGACAACTTTAAATGCTTCCGATGCCTTTCTTAAAGCTTTCGTGAGCTATGGTATGTTGTGAAGCTTCCCTGGCTGTCATTCGTTTGTTTTCCTCCCTTTTTTCTTATTTCTTCACACCAGTAGGGACGAGTGTATTGGCTTTTTTTATTCTGTTCTGCCTGTTTTTTTATTCGGCAGTAATGGCCAGGCCGTATTGCTGCTTTTGCTCTTTAATCAACAACGCTAAACTGGGCAGCGGGACACAGCGCTAGCATCAGACGGGTGTTCTGATGAAAAATCATTACCGCATCGATCTGCCCCTCCAGGAGTGATGTTTAAACCGCAGAGGAAAAGGCAGAAAATAAACATTACCAAAGCCGTACACTCCCACTGTGTTGTGTGGAAAACAATAATGAAGAGAAATTAGACGCTAATACACACACACACAGCCATCTACACAGGCAAAGAGGGAAAACCGTTAGCAATGTTGTATAAGTAGGATATGCACCACCTGGTACTATTTTTCCTACGCTTTTAGTGTAGGAAAAAAGGGAACCGAGCACGGAGGAGAGGTGAAACACACACAGAGAGAGCGGTTAAGCGAATATAGATTGATGTCAATCGACAACCAGAGACACTCTGGGTACACTAAACATAATTCTTTGCTTGCTATGCATAACTTTGCTCTCCAATTAAGAAAGAAGGATTTGATTTTTTAAATGCTGCTTCCTAACGGCGTCCCGACCTTCTAATTGTCGAAAACGAAAAGAACATCCTCGAGGAAAATAAAGTGAAAAGCTATCCTCTCATCGATCCCCCCGGAATCCACCCCGGATGGCATTCACACTTCGAACGCCGCACACAAACCGTAGGGAGAACATGGGGCATTAAGGGCACGTTAAGGATTTGTGGCTGCAATTTTCACATCTCTCTCACGCCCCTTTGATTATCCCTAACCGTACATAATACCATTTTATTTTCCGTTTTGTTTAGCCTTGGTTTATTGGAGAACACTGCAGTGAATAGATGTTGAGTCTCAGGATTTATTTTAAACCCTGTGGTCAGGGTGCCTTTTTGCCCCATGTTTCGTTTCTGTGTTGTCTACCGCTAAGAGCGTAGCAGTAGCGAAGCAACACACAAAATAAAAACACACAGTGAGCACACTCTCTTGCCCCCAACATTGGAGCGAAAACGTGCCCCAAGAAACAGCAACCCAACTGACAGTGTGGCTGAACAGTGGCCACAAAAAAAGGACTCTAAGTGAACTGTTTCCTCCTCCCTTCCGCCGCAAGCGCTAACCATTGTGAGCATCATTGATTCGCAAAAACATCGTTTTGCCTTTTTCTCTCTATTCCCATTCCCTCGCTTTCTCTTTCACTCACCCATCAGCCATCTTTTGTTTCTCTTTTCTCCGAAAATCAACGTAAACAGACACATGCAGCGAAAACCCGACACCGACGATTGCAAACACGTTTCTCCATTACCGTATGGACAACATGGCTCCCTCCTTTTCTCGGTCCAGCTATGGTTGCGATCCCCGTGGTAACAAACGTTTTTTTTTTGTGAGCCGGGTTTTGAAGGAGCGTTGAGGAAACGATGATCGAAATGCTTGCTCTTGCTTCCTCTCTCGCTCTCACACACACACATACACGCGCGCACGCACACTATCCTTTCTCGCTCTCTCCGGTAACGTGGAACCGGGCTCGAAATATGTGGCTTTGAGGCTACAGCAAATAGCGAAAAGCCATCACCACCAGCACACACACTTACAAAAATTAAACATCGTTCATTTCTTCACCACGGCGCTCCGCACTTTTCTACTGTTGCTCCTGTAGGCATTCAAACACACACACACTCGTTTTCACTATACTCTCTTTCTCGCTCTCTGTAGCCTAATACGCACAGTTTCAACCAAATAAATAAATTTGTTTGCAATGGCAAAATTCGTACAGGAGTAATGGCGCTGCACAGAAAGAAATAAACTCGCTCTCGCACACACTATGTCAACTGTGGTGTGATGATGATGGACGAGCGATTGCGTTATGTGTGCAGTACACACACCACCGCGGTAGAAAAGAATTGTCACACTCCCCCATTAAGATGTGCACTGAACGAGAATGGTTGAGAGGGGGATTGAGGAAGGGGGAGGGTGTTATCTTCTTGACAGAACAGCGCGCTGCTTTAAACACGCCACCGCACGCCGTTTCTTTCCACTTTTGCCACACAGTTGTTTTGTTTGTTTGGCTGGTTTTGATTGTTTGACACGAGGTGTGGATTGCAGGCGGATGATGATGCTGATGGTTGAGAGACCAGAGATTCTCAAACCCAATAAACACGACACAAACGGTGCTGGTGGTGGTGAGCTGCCTGCTTTGGATGTATTAAAAACGGTCGGTTCCGGTTTTTCGTGCCCGACCGTCGTCACCGTCGCCGTCGTCACTGCGGCAGGGTACACACTTCGACACTGGACCTACTGCTTCTCTTCTCTTCGCACACGACTCCGACTGCGACTGCGACCATACTTTACCAACACGCACACCAAAGCGCACACGCACACACCGTTGACGGCGTGCGAGCGAGCGAGCGAGCGAGCGAACGCACACAAACAACCGTTTTTCCCCCATTTGCGCTCTCGCAGTACGCTCGAAGGGCTGCATATATTTTTATTTCAACCCTTGGCGGGTACCCCCTCCTACCACACCTGCCCTGTGATTGTCACGGGCACCGGACGCCGCGATACAGCATATGCAGGCGCGTGTGAATGGGTAAAAAAAACAAAAGAGAGAAGGCAGGCGTGCGCCAGACGCGCGCGCGCTTACCAACACACTGGCACGGTTCGGCATTTGACCGACTGGTGCGGTCAGTGGCGCTACAGCAAACCCGAGTGAGCAAACCCGGGAGAGCAGTCGCGCTCTTGGCCAAACGTTTAAATGCCGAAAGGATGAGGTGTACCCATCGTGCACCAAGATAAGATCGATAACGAGCCGTTGATAAGGTTGTTGGTTAGTCGGGAGCGAAACTGTCAAAATAATGACGGCAGCTCTCAGTTGTGCACAGCTCAACTCACTCAACGTAAAAATAAAAACACATGCTAGCACAGCGTAACTGCACCGATCCCCTTCACAGCAATAACCATTTGCCGGGATGAAACCTCAAAAATGATATATTTGAACCGGAAACTGAAAAAATGAACCGGTTTTTTTTTTAATTCTAATGTCAGATTTTCAAATTTGTACAGGTTAAGAAAGTAAATAAAAAGTTATTGCTCAAAGATTATTTATTATAAATGCTAGATCTATGACATTTGCCATATTGAAGGGTAGGGCTTAACTTTTACTTAAGGTTTTTTGCTAATGGTTATACCATCAGTTTTAATTCAGTAGAATGTACATGTTTAGAATATATTATATTGGTCGCCTTGCTTGCGGTTTTATCCCAGTTAACGTTCCGAGAAGCCCATTGTGCACTACTCAGTTTGTCGCCATAACCTCTCCGAGTGTATATGTGTGTCTGTTTTGAATTTCGATGTTTCGCATACTACGATTTCCCCCTTATTAGCGGGACAGGCAGGGGCCGGCAAGTAATGATTGATTGATTGAAAGTTTATAGAGGTTTTGGACCTCGGCAAGTAATGGTTGGCTGGGCTGCTCAAATGAAAATATCGGAGCGCTAAGCCAACCCATTGCCAGCCCGCCAAGACCTGTAGGTCCTTCTAATGACGCACTCATGTTTTGACGCGTAAAAACAACGCTTAGCTATTCAATCAATTGTGTTTGCTTGCGTGCTGCAATATCACACAGTGAACTGATTGAAAACGGTTATCTGAAAAATTTTCTTTTTTACTTTCATACAACTTGATCGAAAATCTGTCCCGGCTGAACAGGCCCTCGATAGTCTCTCAAACGCTCGACGGAAACTAATATTCCCTTTTCGCTCTGCCACGGGGTTTTAGCATCCTTGATAGCTTCTTGCGCAATTGTAATGCCTACCACCAGCACATGCTCTTTCTCTCGCCCGCTTCTTTCGCACAAACGACTCCTCTGGCTCCAAAAGAGCGGGCGCCTCCTGTGTTACACACCTTCGGGGGACCCATGAGAAAATGGTAAGAAATGGATTAAAGCCAACAAGAAAAAGCATAAATAAATAAATACGATGAAACTGTGTGGACCGGGCTCATTGGCGAATTATAACACAACAAACACCGTACGCGCGCACACACACGAGAACATACTTTTCGGCACGGCTATCGGGGAATAGTGGGAATGCGCGGTTTGGGGCAGCATGAATTAGCGAATCTATCGCAACTGCCTCTTCTTCATTTGTGTCGTATTTAAAGAGCTAACAGTGGTGTGCTATAATGTATGCGCAGCGGGTATGTGGGGACGCAAAGCGAAGACACAATTCCATGTCGATTAGCACACCGCTCTAGCGCGATCCAGCACACACCACAGATTGTGTTTTGCGTTTTGCCGCCACCCGAAGGGGGCAGCATAAAAAAAATGGCACCGAAAGGAAACGGTTCACACTCGTCTACTGCTGCTTTAGGCGGCCTAGCACATCGCGATGATGTGGTCGGGCAGCAATCGGAAGCAATATGGCTGACGGTGGCAAACATACACACACAACCACCGGCAAGATGGCGACGATGTCAGCACGGCACGAATGTGAAGGGGCAGCAGTAGCAGCAGCAGCAGAGTCGCGCACACGCTTTCTTTTCGGTCGATTTGTGGCTGCCACCGTTCTAGTCACCCTTTACCCCTTCCACTTCACTTGCCCGCGTATAGTCATTTCGTGCCAGCGTGATAGAGGAGAACAGGCACAGTCGAATGGACACGCTTCACTACACTAAGGATAAACCACGTAGAACCTTACCGACAATATCTTTTTTGGAATATCGGAGGCTGCTGCTACTCCTTTTCCAAACAGTTCCAAACGAGAGGCATGACTTGTGAGGTAAGGGATGACGACAGCAATGCAGATGTGCAACCACCAGAGCGCACAACAGCACAATGATGGCCTCTTGCACAAGCAGGCCCGCCAGTAACTCCCCAAAAGCCCATGAAACGCTTCACCAGTAATCGTTCTAAAGGTGACGACGTGGCCAAAGGTAACCTTCTCCCGTCATCCCGTACTAGCAAAAGGGGAAGGGGGGGGTGAGTGAAAGAGAGATTGGCAGACAAAACAACGGTATCTAGCACCCGGGCTGTCAGGGGAAAATGGAAGCATTGGAAAGTGGTCTGCGGAGCACGCAGTGGAATGCAGCACCATTTTCAGTTATTTAGGTGCTGCAAACTTCCGCTAGGCGCACACTCATTAGCTTTTGCGCGTCTTGCCGGAAATTACATTTGGATATGGCGCTCTTGATTGTCGTACCCGGTTGCCTATATTTCCTACGAGGATCTAAACTGATAACCAGAGAAATACACTTTTCGAGAACTCGAGAATGGTGTTGTTGACGCCATGCCATACTATTCGATACATTCCATACTAAGCCACGCACACAACTAGCCCGAGAATTTTCTGGAACCAATTAGCTTACGGCACACGTCATAGCTAAAAAAAAGTAAGAGTTCCGAATATATGCAATGAGTGTCAGGTCCATGCCTCTCCCTGCTATTATTCTATAAAACTAAAGCCAAAGACAATCACGATGGTTGGCCAACAAAACCCCCTATCACAGACCTCCGCCATCTTTATTGAATAGTAATGCGCACACAGTTTGGACACACTTGATTTACTTCAGCTTCATGGTTTTCGCCATTGGAGTTCACTTTCTCCTGTAACCTGCTCCATCAAAACTAGGCATTGCAAGACATCGGAATTGGATGTTTGACTCGATGTCTTTAAACTCGCTATGTATCTCTTAGGCGTGATAGAAACCCCAATGCTGCTAAAGAAGTGTTAAAGAATTTTTTCACAATTTACCAGCGCTCAGAGGCGCAGCAGAGCAGTATGCTCATTGAAATTCATTTTCGCAGCGAGAGCCAACGAAAATCGGAGCTGCTGGTGGTCACTTGATCACTTAATGTGCGAAGAGGAGCGTGCGAAGGGAGCGGGGTTTCGAGGAACTAACTAACAGGGTTGCCAACACATACAACCCTCAAGATGGGTGGAGGTGTAGCAGCAGCACGGATCAATTGACGTCCCATTTCGCCGACGTTAGCCGCGCAACGGAACTCCGTGAAAGAGAGACAAACAAACGATATAGGCTGGAAAGTTGTCCAATCTGTTACCATCCTACCATCGTGGCTGCACCATTGCCTACCCATCCTCTCACCAGACATGCTCTGCTTGAGTAGAGCCGTACAGAGCCACCGCTGCGCGTCTGTATCGTGCTTCTCAGCCATGGGATGGGGAAGATTCGTTTGTGTATGTGCGTGTGAAATAAAGGAAAACTCGTGGCCACCCTATCTCCAACACCCACCTATCCACGGGAGGGTTGCTGTGCTCTAACGAACACGCCGGCCTTTGCTGCCTTAGTTTTTCGCGTATTTTCCCATGCTCAGAGAGCTAAACACACGGACACACACGGCAGATAGGGCGGGGGTTTGGGGCACGAAGAGAGCGCTACCGCTGTACCTTTTGCGGATGGAGAGACTACAGGAGGAGCTGCATCAACTTCCCCCGTGTTATTGTAGCGATGAAGCATATCATGCTTACACTTCCCCCAACCGGGCGGGGGAGCTATTGAATAAACTCTCTTTTCGCTCTCTGATCTAGTTCCTCTTCTTTCGTTTTTCACCTTTTTTCTTCGACTATGCTCTCCAATAATCGATTGAGTAAGTGTGTGTGTTTAATAAGAGATTTGTTAAATGAGCCCTTGTTTAATTTGTAGCGTTGGAAGACACTCTCGATGTAAAAATATTCGTTCGCACCATAATAACGATGAAGCAAAGCCATTTTCACATACAGTTTTTTATTGAAATCTAACGTGTCTAGCCGCCGTATCTTAAAACCTCTTTGTTTTCTGTAACATTAAATTAAGCTAGATTCAAGCTCTTATGGAGCTGAGGCCTTAAACTTCAGCAATATTCCTGCCAAAACGAAATTGCTCACAATCGTTCGCATTGATAAGCTCCAAGCTACAAATGGACATCGGGGGACTTTTGGACTTTGCTCCAAGTCCAGCTAGACGTGCCTTTTCATAAATAAAAAGTTTAGAAAAGCGCTTTTTGTCGTTCATTGTTCTGTATCCAAAAATCTTGGTTCTTGGTAGGAGTGCTTAGGACCAAAGGCTACTGAGGGATGACATAAAATATCAAGAACGCTCGAATGACTTCGCATCGTATTCTTCAGATCCCTACCGATCATTTACATTGCATTCGCCTAATGCCATCATAGGTAGCTAGCATACATTGTAGTGTTTCAGGTTGCTCTAAAATTGCTTAAGAAATGATGTTCAAGGCAACTCGCTGCATTCCAGATATTTGTTCCTAATTTGTTCCCACTGTGCACCAGCCACAGCTTTATGATATCCACCGATTCGCACCCCTCTTTCCGTGGTCCGCTCGCAGTGGTTCTCCCCTCATCTGACTTTCGAAATTCCATCCCAGTCCACACAAAAAAAAAAACCGAGCTCAGGAATTCGATTCGCCCTGGCGCACCATATACCCGCACCAAACACATTGTTTCGGACTGCGACATAGTATGAATTGTAAATGCGGTTGAGTGTGGAGAGTAGCATCTCGGTAGCTGCTCGAACATACTCGACACCACCGCTCCCTAAACGCCCTCCACCCGCACAAAGGGGTACTTGTACTGTACTATCTCGGAAGCACCACACCACCAACAGTGGAAAACCTCCAATTTACGGCGAACTAGGCAATTAATTTATGGATCGTTATCATTAGCTTGATCAGTGTGTGCTCGGGACATGAAACAAAAACTCAACCCCCCCCCTCCCCACACACCCGCCGAACGAAATCTCAAGCACCACCACCACCCCTTCCCGCAGCGACAACACGCCGCTAGTGGGCAAACATAACACACCCAAAAGGGCAGGCAAAGGGGTTATGGCTCATGCAAAGCAAACGAACTCTAAGCGTAACCGCCGGTCACCTAGCGGAAGCACTAATAGTCTCACTTCGGATACGTGACGCGATGGCCAGGCACGAACGGAGTTGGGGCAGCTGCATTAACACATACACACACAAACATCGTTGGGGGGTGTGCACAGCAACCTACATCGATACAAATGATCGATGCGGTGGAGAGCATTGTCTTAATTTGCCTGATACTATCGCTGTTTGCCGACGTCGACCGTACGCGCCGGGGTCCACGCCGGTAGTGAACATAAGGCGAGCGGTAGGCACTAGTGAGAGAGCCCTCAGACCTAAACTAAACCCGAACGGACGCACACACACATATTATTCGTTATACGCTACGAGCTAGCCAGACGCATACAGTCTCGCCTTACCGATGTGCGGGAATTTTGCGTTGGTTTGCGGTATAGATGATGTCGGCTCGGCAACTGCTGGCTGCCTTTCCTGGCTCCACGGAGGGACGCAAATGGGCATATACAGAGAGCCTGTTTCGATGTGTCATATGCAGCTTGGAGGTGACATCGCAAGTGCGCTGTGGAAGGATGAGAGGGCACCACTGTACTCCTATATATGAGCAAGGCAGTGCTAGGTACAGACGGGTTAGAGATCCCTAGACATTCACACTAGTGTTGTGGATTCATTCACATGAATCTTCTATGAAGAATCAATCAAATCACGCATCGAATTTTGAAACTGAATTAGAATCAGATTCATGAATCTTGAGATCTATTAGAATGCATGAATCGTTGAAGGCAGAAAACTCTTGGACCCTTTTAGGCTGTATGAGTTTATACATACCAAGATTGAATAACATCTAGATTGATGACTTCCAAGATTGTTGAATCTCAAGATTGATGAATATCAAAAATCATGAAAGATCCAAGAGCTCCAAGGTTCTAGAACCTTTAGATGTAACCTTAAGATTCATCAATCTTTTCAATCGAGATGCAGATTCCAAGATTTCAAATATTAGTTTATCTTACCCAACCCTAATTCACAAGAAAAACCCGGAATTAGTTGAATATTATGTGCGTTAGAGAGTGTATTACATATGCATCGAGCCATCAAAAATAAACCGAAAAGATATGAGGGGTAGAGTGTCCACCTAGTTATTGTGGATGTTCTATAGCATCGATACTGCCATCATTTTCCAAACTCGACATCTAAACCCACACCCTGCTCGTTGTTCTAGAAGATTTCGGAACATACTGAGTTGCTCGAAAAGCAAAAGTCAAAACCTCCCACTAATGACATCAGTTGATGACGTTCCTGTATCTCACAACGGTGTCCCGTGGAGCCAAAAATCTGCAGTTCCAAATCAATTACGTGGTCTGCTGAAGGAAAATTTTGATTTTTTTTAAAATATTAATCAATAAATATTGCAACAACCATGCGAAACGAATCCACCAAAACGCACCACCGCTGTGGCTGGTGGTTGTTTGTGGAAACGGGACCGCTTCATCCCGTCGTCAGTGATATAAATACCCTGCGGGGTCATGTTGCCACCGATGTGCGATCAAAAAAGAAGCGCTAAGAAAGGGAAAGAAGAAAGACAAAAAAAACTCTGAGAGAGTGCCGTAAGCTAATACCATTATTATCCGTAGCCCACTCAAGCATTTTGCGAGATTGTATCAAAGCGCAAAAAAAGCAACGCGAGCACACATTTCTTTTAAGGTCATGTTCGTAGCAACGGCTACAAACACTCGCATAGAAGCAGGTCTTTCCATATCATCCCATCCCAGCCCTAGGGAGCTGATTCACGTGTACAGCGCTAGGTTGTATGGATGTGTTGGTTTATTTCGTTGTACATGTATTGGTGAAGAAAAAGATAGAGAGAGAGATAGAGAGAGAGAGAGAGAGAGAGAGAGAGAGAGAGAGAAAGAAAGAGAGAGAGAGGCATTGAGCACAGAGGCGCGTGTTTCAGTGAGATCAAAACAAACCATAAAGGTTGGACCACATCACGCTCCCGCCGTTCGCGGACGACTACTGCTGCTCTGTGCAGCAATTATTCTACCCAGGCAAAATAGCAAATAGACCCCCGCAGAGCGCGCTGTGGTTCGGAGTGTGGCAAAAGTGCTTCTCCACTGCAACGAAGCAACCAGTATCCTTGCCGTCGATAATATACATTGCGCAAGAGGTGTACTTTTACTGCCTGGTATGTGTGGGCGAGACGTGTATCGTTGACTTGCTGGCTCTTCCAGGTGTGTGGCGAGAAGGACAGGTCTCTTAGCATCACAGGACCTCCATTTCCTCGCAACAGTACCAGAACGCGATTTCCATTATGAATAACGTCATAAGGCCACCATTTTCCCGGGGACCTGGAGCAGCCTTTTCACCAGTTAGCAACAAGGTTTGCAATGTGACAAAACCAATCCACTATCACGAAAATGGAGATTGTTAGCGCGAGTTCTGACGAGGCTACTAGCAGCTAACAAGCAGTGATGGGACGTTCCAGGAAGGACTGAGAGTAGAAGAGAACAGCAAGCAAAGGCATACTTCCTGGTTGAGCTTCTTAGTAGTTGCCTCAAGTGAGACGTCATAAGCCCATCACATTTACCTCTAACGAGAATCCATAAATAAAAACATCATAATCGTATTTGTTAAAAATTCCAAAATGGTTTGATTAAGAACACATGGTCTGTTTTATTAAAAAAAAAAAAAAAAACAATATTAAGTTTACAATCAGCAACATCCAGGAAAACTCAACAAATCATTCTTAAATTAGCTTTACGTAACATTGAATTGAGTGCACGACATAGTTGTTAGCGTAGATTACTACTGAAGATACGAGATTCCGTAATCATTGAAGGACACGAGGATAGGTTTATAAATCCTGTGTGTGTCTGTGTTAGGCACCATACATTAACACACTCTACAAAATCTTAAAAGCCGTTTCCGTGCGTTTAATCTACCCAATATATACGTCCGTAAGTGCATTAGGTACACACTCTTATACTAGCGTTTCGCTTTATCAGTT
Organism: Anopheles epiroticus; assembly: GCA_000349105.1. NCBI lineage: Eukaryota > Metazoa > Arthropoda > Insecta > Diptera > Culicidae > Anopheles > Anopheles epiroticus. The sequence continues at coordinate 93,266 of KB671648.1, forward strand.
ATTAGTAGACAATTAGTGTCACCCACATCGTGGTACCGTCGAACTTCCCCTCTTCTCTAGCAGAACAGTCGATGTTTCATCGTCATTGATAATCGGAATGGCAAAAATGTTAGGAAAACACGCTTTTTATGCTTAATCACCTTCAGAATCCGACCCTTAGGAACAGATGGATTTGAGTGTGTTGATTGCGTAGAAATTACACCACCGGGAAAGAAGCAAAATAAGAAAAGGAGTAGCAAGCAGAAGATGACTTATTTAATGACGTTGTGAGAGGGAGCGGGATGGAACACGCGGAACAGACATCGGTGTGCATCATCACACTGGTTAGTGCCGCGGCCGTGGTTCAATGATTGGATGCGTAATACATATATATATATATACCGGGTTGGCCGAGGGACAGACGAAGCAAAACGGAGCAGATGCCACAACCTCGTAAGAAAGCAAGGGAAGCAAAAATGAAGTACTAGAGTGAAAACCTGAAACCGGAAAGAGGAGAAGGAAGACGACGAAGAAACAACCAAAATGGACACACACAAGCGCACACAAAAGAAAGATGTAAATGTTAGAAAACGGAAGAGAAAATCCATGTTTGGGTATAAAACAAACATATCATCGGAAGCATGAGATCATCCAAATTTTCTATAAATAAAAGATAAAGTGGGCAACTTTACTTTAAGTTCGTACATCTTTCGAAAATGAACCGAGAATCACGAGTCCCCTGTTCATGATTTGATGACAAAAACTTTATCATTTTTGCTACCTTAATCAGACGTCCGACACTTGAGTTCTGATTTCTAATAAGCTACAAAATGGCGGATGCGGTCGAGGTGATCCCATCGGTCACACAGTTTGATGCATGATTGAACATGAACGAATATAAAAAGGGAAAGTAAATGCTTGAAAAACAGCGGCAAGGCAAATCTCCCTAGTGTTGCGCAAAACTGCTTTTTGTAAGCAGTCATTCTTCGTTTGTTACCTTCCATTCACGTCACATCTTTGCCAGAGCTAGCCGACGCACTGACGCATACACCCCCGCGGTCTCAGTTCTGCAGTGTGTAGTCGAACACCACCTTGTTGATTGTGGATGAAATTAGAGGTACTTCACAGAGGCGTTAGAGCGAGCTAGGGCAAATGTTGGCTGTTGTGTTTATTCGCCCTCATTAAATGGCAATTATTTTTGTTTTGTGATTGTGTGTCCACCCTTTCCCCATTTTCCCCTTTTTTCACGAATCTAACAATTATGCGTCCGTGTTGTTATCGCTACCACAAATGGTGAAATACATAACAACTAACCAACCAACCTCGCTCGTTGTCTTCCCTCAGTTTATTCTCTATCACTCTCACTGTTCTAGCCTTTCACTTTTTGTTGTACGGAGTTTTCTAATGAAAAATATCTAGCAAAGCAGAGAAAAATCGTTTTTGCTAAGAAGTTGACAACGAATACATACATATGGAGAGGTTTTAGGTATATCAAAGCGATCCGATGACAACAACTACTCCCACATTTCGGTTTCCTTTTTTTCGATTAACCTTACACCAATCACCTTTGTGCAACCATGGAACTAAGCGCCTACACCTTTACGGAGCTTACACGAGCTTATCGATTGCCTGCTTAGTAGTATTAGGTAGTGACGTCACTATAGATTGTTACGTCACAAATTGCTTTCCCGTTTACATCATAATGCATTAATTCTTGTTTCTGTGTGATGCCTGATAAGAAGTGGGCGATTACACCAAACAGACGTAAAGCTAAGCTTGTGAATCGCTGAATTGAAGCTCTTTTTCGTCTGTCATGCCCAGACCAACTTCAATGACCGAGAGATTAGAATCTTCACAGACTGATTGATCTCGAAAAAGCGCATTCTTGTTAAAATTCATGGCCTCAAGATTGCTCATAGCTCTTCTTCCAAAGCTTATGAATCTTGTGTTTTATTCCTGAAGTCTAATCATCATTCTTTCATTCTCGTAATTTTATCGAATAGCGAATACTATTATTAATCAACACCTAAGAATAAAACCTCCCAAACTAATAAAGAATAACTTCCAGATCCCGTCCCTAGGCAGGCTCTCTTTTGCAGTGTACGTCCGCCAATTTATTTTCATCTTAACGCAGCGAACGTTTACGTAACTCTAGTCCATCCATCCCGGTTCGGCACATCTGCCAAGGGCCGTCACACTCCAGTCACCTTGGTCGGCAACTGCGTCCTTGAAGGACAATCCACAAGCGGCCGCAGCACAAGGGACAGGAGGAAGTGCTTCCTAAAAGGAATAAGGGCACAATTTACGCATTAAATATCCCGGGAGTCGATTCCCTCGGGGTGTAGCATAACAAAAAAAAATATGGGAAACGCTATTACAACCACGGCGCAACTGTGTTTGGGAGAACTATTGTTCTAGGCCAGATGTGGCCTCGTATGCACACACAAACATATTTCTCTCTCTCTCTCTCTCTCTCTCTCTCTGTGTTACTGTCTCTCTTTCTCTCTCTCTCGTATTGTGCGTGTAAATACGCTTAAATATAGCTCGATGTGAAATGACGCATTCCGGAAGAGCAGCACCGGAGAGAGGCTGGCTCGGAAAGGCGACGATGATGACCAATTTCTGGTCCAACCCAAAATGGCCCCCAAAAACGCATCATCATGCCAGACGCGCTCTGTACCAGCGTGATGCTGGCGTGCTACGTGGGCGGCAAGATGAACGAGCCACAAAAGGCGCCCTAATGTGGGAAGAGAAAGAGAGAGAGAGAGAGAGAGAGAGAGAGAGAGAGAGAGAGAGAGAGAGAGAGAGAGAGAGAGAGAGAGAGAGAGAGAGAGAGAACTGCGTGTTTCGGACGTACCTTTTACCAACCATTTCACCAACGGTAAAACATGCCATGGCCCAACATGGTAGGGCGACAAGCAAGTCCCAATGACGGCGACGAGGAGAGGAACAAAAAATTAGCAGAAGCAGTACTTGCCCTTGCCCCTTCAGCGATATCGAAAAATCTTCAGTCGAGCTGTGAAATTCAAGACCGAGAATCAAAACGCATTATTTCGGAGCTGGAGCAGGCTGCAGGCAGTGGAAATGGATCTTTCATTTTTTCCTCGCTAAACCTACAAAGAAAAAAAGCCCGGGGCCGATATCCTTCACGTACATAATAATGGTGAATGTTTCGCGCGAAAGAAGAGGACACCAAGGACGGTGGAACAAAAGGATGACGTCGCGGAGGCAAAGAAAAGCAACAAGGTGGAGGGCGGGGGGAAGGGGAAGGGGGTGGTAGTGAAGCGAGCGAGTGAGCGTGAAACAGAGTGTGGTAGAAAGGGATCCATTGCGTCGAAAAATCGCATAGGAAAGGAAAATGGAACCCCGGTATATCCTGTTTCTCTGCGCGGTTTTGCAGCCTTCCAAGAAGGAATGATGGCGTGCGCTCGCGAACCATAACCATTTTCCCGACCTTTTCCTAGTCCCTCACTCACACTCACACACTCACATACGTATATTATGGGCCAGACCGTGCTTCACTACCGGCGCATAACGTGGTGGTGGTGGTGGTGGTAGGTAGTTGCTCTAATTTTTATTCAAAGAACCAGCTTGTTTATACTATTGGTTGGAAAACATAAGTGGATACACAGAGAGACAAAGAGCAAGCGAGAGATAGAAGGAGGAAGAGAAAGAGAGAGAAAGAGAGAGGGAGATAAATGCTTTCCCCTTCCCACCCTCCACTTCAGCCCTCTTCCTCCCACAGAGCATTATATACATCTGTCGCAGTGATCCTTTGCGATCCTTGCGAGGCAGAGAAAAGCAGTAGAAATGAAAATGCGCGACCGTGCGCGCTGCTAACCAACACATTTTCTCTTTATATGCGCTGCGAAAGGGATGGTGTACTTACTTTCTTGCCTTCTTTTAGGGCCACCGAAAGCGCGAGACAGACAGAGAGAGAGAGAGAGAAAGAGAGCATAATCATCCGTTTAAGAGCGGGAGAATATCCAAAGCACGAAGGGAAACCGTCACCGTCATCATTAAAGGTGCCACACTATTATGCGAAGAGGCGAGACACCCCTACTATACGAAAGTTCTTTATCCAGACGTGGTTCCGCAGTCGCTGCAACATCCCTTCAGTCTTATCCACGTGACACATAGTGAAAAGAACATTACACACACACACACACACACCCGCAGCCGAATTTGGTAATCGCTCCTTTAAACTGACTAAAACCGCTTGTTTGTACAGCAAGACACTGTTCAGGTGCGGGACAGATGTTGGCTAATGCAGGGGAGTTTTCCGTAGCTGTATGAAACTTTTTTTTTTTAATGCATAAATTTGCTGATTCATTACAATTCAAATATTGGTCAGAAAAAAAGATCAGAAGTCACTAATTATACCACATACCTTGCAAAATAACCTGGTAAACCCTGTAACCCCCCCCCCCCCTCCCACCCTCTCCAGGAATAACAAACACAGTTTTGTTCCCTCTGTACTTATTTATTTAAGGATAACGCCCGAAGGAAAGCACGTGTCCCACGACTACAGGCTTTAGTGGCCGTATCGTATCGATTTGGTGTTTTCTCACTATACAACAACTGTTCGCTAATGTTTCGGCAGCCACTCATAATTGACCACACACACACACACTATCCCTCAATGTATGCAAGAAGACACACACACACAAAGAACAACAAACCGTGTAGCAACGCGCTTTCAAAGCACTGCTGTGATAGGTTCAAAATAAAGGATGCAGTAAAGTGAGCAGAGCGCATGCAGAATGAAAGCCAACTCTGCTGCTGATACCGCAACAGAGCGCGTTACCTCAGAGCGAGTTTATGGCGTGCGCCATCCTACCGACTAGCACTTTCCCTCCTTCGCCCTCCCAAAGTGCGCCTAAATACAGGCCAATGAAGCGTACGGCGTACGATGAGGGAAAGGTGAAACGAGAAATGAGAACGAAATAAAGCACGAAAGCAACAACAACAAAAAAACAGTAAAAGACACGGAAAACACTCTCAAAATATGCAACTTTACCCTGCGGGACGTTGATGAGCACCTTCTGCCTAGATGGGGCGGAGGGAGAAAAGAGTGGAAGGGAGTAATTCCTTTTGCATCCCCCAGCGGACTGCTCGCCCGAGTGCCAGACAAATCCTTCCAAACCCTGTTGTCCCTTTCTCTGCTTGCGAAACCTAACCTCACTTCACCCCGCTTGGCGTCCGGTAAGTGAGGGAGGGGGAAAGAACAGACGAGCAATGGAAGGTAGGTGGAGAAGAAGTTTTCTCATTCTTCGGGTTTAGCGCGTCCGTTTTCAGTCAGAGTTTACCAAACACACAGCTTGTTTTTTTTTGTTTTTGAAATTGTACGAGTGTGTGCGTGTTTATATTTTCCTCCCTCGATGCGTCCATGGTAATTTTTGCTTTTGGGTCCATGTCGATTGCTTTTGGGCTTTTAAATCTTGCTTTCGTTATTTGTTGGTGCTTCTCATTACCTTTCCTCTATCCTTCTTCTTCCGCCGGTAAGCGCTTGGGATACGGATTAAAAGAAGAAGAAAAATACAAGTAAAATAAAATAACCGAGAGTTTGATTCTTTATCAGTGAGCCAAACAGCTTGTAAAGCTAGTCATTGTAGCCACTCGTCCGTTGACTCTGCACGCTGCACAAGCGCCAAAAATCCTTCGCAACGTCTTCATCTCGAGCACGGTTAAGGAAATTTGACGCAGAAGTAAAGGCGCGAAATGGATTTATTAAGGTGCGACCTGAATATTGATCAGGCAAATGATCAGGTGTCCATGATTCTCTGCAGTCAACTCCATCCTTGGGTAGACTTCTCGATGCATAGGATAATCGAAAGGGTTAACTTGTTAAATATGTTTCCCGAAATGTCAGAGCACCTTCGAGGGGCAAATACTACTCTCTAGTGCCAAATTGAATAGGCCACCAGAAAAGCCTTTCCCTTCAGGCGTTTTAAAATCTATGAAGAATCAAATTTTGACGGTGTATCCGCTTCTTCGATTGTCTGAGTGTGCGTTGCTGCATTGCTCAGTATGCGTCGTTTTCACGGTCGGTCACTTGTCTACATGCTTCGTCGTACCAGTCAGTATTTTAATTTTAAGAATGTTTCACCTTTCGCTCCATGTTTCATTCCTTTAGTATACTATTAGAAAGTCATTAGAACTATACTATTAGATTACTATACTATACTGATAGCAAGTCATGTACAATGCATGTTGGACAATACTTCCCTTTAGAGAGACCATGTTAGGACAAGCCTTTGCGTTTGGTAAGTTTTCAATTGCAACTGCAAAAAGAGCAAAAACTGAGCATATCGATCGATCGTCACCATTGCGCCACCCCAACATGCTCCATTTATCGAGATCGTCTGTTGCACACTTTATCATTACACGCACACAGAGAGCTACGGTGGGCATCAATGTGCGGATCGATTTCTCTAACGTCAGTGTGGCACACACGCAACACGAACCCATTTGCCAAGCTGCCGCTGGCTGTCATCGGTTAAAGCATCGCGCATCAAGAGTATATGTGAGGGCGCCACTCTCTCTCTTTCTCTCTTTCTCTCTCTCTCTCTCTCTCTCTCTATCTCTCTCTCTCTCTCTCTTTCTTTCTTGCCTTAATCCTTAGCACTTCATCTCCCCCCCCTCCCCTCCCATCCACTGCCTTAGGAACACCCGCTCTAGCATCCACCTGATTTTATCGAGAATTTGTTTATTTGCGTCCCAAAGCCATTCCTCCCTTCGTTACGTTCCCATCCCCGGACCGAGGGAAAAAGACTTCGGTGTCGAAGCTTTTCTTTTTTCCCTTCTCCGCACCAAACAGCTCACTCGCTTTTCGGCTGGGAAGCGATCGGGCACGTGAAAGGTGAAAACACGGCTCGGGTAACGGGAGACCCTTTTTTGAGGAGTTGCAGGGAGGGTGAGCTAAGGGCCGCGCGGCAGGGTCGGCAGAGTTTTCGGGTTGCGCCAGAAGAGGGCTACGCGGACGACACACCACGGGTGCGCCACGGAAGGGGTGCCGCGAGCGAGCTGGAGAAGAGGAAAACGCAAGATAGTATACCCGCTCGAGCACGTACCTATAAATATTAACATTTCGCTGGAAGTTTGTGTACACGCGCGCGCGTCATTTTCTGTTCCATTTCTACTCCTCCTCACACACACCTTGCTCTGCTGCTCTGCTGCCACGGTCCTGCGTACCGATACAGTATGACACGGCATCTAGTAGACGTCACACATCTTCAACACCCCCCCCCCCCCCCAACCCCCTTCCTTCGGTCGGTTGGGGTAGGGCGGCGAGTTAGCACACAACAGGGCGGCAGTGCTGGCAGCGATGGCGGCGGCGGCGGCAGTAGCAAAATGGCAAACTAATGGCACAACCAAGCGCGCCCGACACACACAAAATGGCGGAACCTCACCTTCCCCTTACCCCAACCCAATTCCTCGCAGCGTACATCCACGTGATCCAGTGGTCGTCGCCCCGGACCGATAAGCTCGCCCGGAGAGATGCAGAACAACGAAACAGCAGCAGCAGCAGCAGCAACAACAACAGCAAAAAAAACACCTCCAGGGTGGAACACCACCGCTAAAGAAGCCTACAAGCGAGCGAAAACAGACGAAGCAGAAATCGCACCAGAAAACAACACATCACCACACGACAAACAATCCCAGCAACCTTCAAATTCGATGATGAGCAGCAGCAGGCTAAGTATCAGCAGCAAAAAAAAGGGTTCTTCGGATATTGTGCGACGACCGGCAAAATGTATGCGTCCCTGACGAACGCAACAACAGAGAGCCGGAGGTTGATTTCAATTTGGAACAATGTGCGCCCGGGCCTTTTTCGGTCTTATCTTCAATTTTTCGTTAGGTCATGTGTGCGCAGCACACTGTGTGACAGGGGTAACCGTCAACAGCAGGAAAAAACACACACACAAAACCGGGCGGTGTCCAGAACTTTTCTTTTTTGTGGAGGAAGAGAAATTAATAACCCCCGGGAACAAGGGTAGCATGCGAGGGAGGAAGAGAGAGAGATAAAGTGGAAAAAAAGACAGGGCGAGAAATTTGCAATTTGTATTTGTGCGAGCGCACACTGAAGCCTCACACTGGTAGGTACACACGTACATATGCACAGCATGCCGTAGAAGAAACCAGTCAACGCTTTCGTCAGACCCGTTGGTGTGTTGTGCCAAGCCGGCCCTGCCACACTACGGCGGCGACTGGATCGGCCTCTCTGCCCAGGGTCTGATTTATGCGAATTTTCACCTTTTTATTTGATGGACCTTTTTTTTTCTTTCGCCGTGCGCTTTGCTTTACCCCGAACTCTCCCTCGCGTTCCACGTTCAAGGAAAAATGGAGGGAGCTCTTAGTGGGTGTGCACGGGGTGTGCGGTGGGTGGCGAGGGCGCAGGATAGGGGTCGGTCGTGATCGGTGAGGTACGCAAAAAAAAAGACTGGATATTTCAGAAAACTTGGCGAGAAGGCTGACCCAGGGAAGCACACCGCAAGAAGGGAGACGGTTGGAAGGAAAGTTGAAGACGCGCGCGGTTGCTACTGCTAGCCGCCTCTTCTACCCTGCTGAACCGAGCGCGTTCAAGGACAACCGATATTATTGAGGTGTGTGATACAGGTGTGCGAACATCACTGTGCGTGATAAGATGCATGAAGAAGTTTAAACAGTAAGCAAGAGTGAATGAGAATGGAAGAGAAAGACAGAAAGGTACAGAGTTGTTGAAGCGTTTGCTTTATTTCACGCTACTCAAAGGATTTATCCCGAACATCAGAATTAAAAGCACAGAATGTAATGCAAATGATTGGAGTTGTTGTGGCTCGCAATCTAGCCTCAACGACAAATAAAAACAATCTAACATTTTGAAGTTTGTTAAGGACATGTTAAAGTTTTTTTTCCAAATTGTCGATTCTTTTTAATTAAATTTCAATATTAGATACTTGAATGTTATCAACGATGTACATCGTGTTACGAGCGATGTTCGTTCGACCGTTGCGTTCCACAGAGAAATCTGTTGAAAAATTGAACGCCGTATTTACAGGGTTACACTCTCCACTTCAAAGAGGGTACAAATAAGGAAAGTTTTGTATTCGTAAGTGTAGCACATTGTTGAAATACCCTGCATACACTAAGTAACAGTTGCAAACAAAGCGCCATCTCATCCGCCATCTTGGATCGAACTGGATAAGCAACTTCTTGCCAATAAATTGATTTCCGATATCCTTTGGTAGTGGATCCCGATGTCCCTTGGAGAATGCAGCTAAGACTCTGTAAGCACATACACCTTGGATATGGCTCTCTTTTTTGACAGCTGTCAAAATAATCATGCCTACAATATGCACTATACATCACTAGTTCTTCATTTATAGCTAACGAATTATCAATGAAAACGACTGCATTAACAAGAGTTATTTGTGATAGTGTTATTTTTGCCTTTTTCGTTTGCATCTCTGCAATGCTTTAGTTCTCTTTTCGCTTCGCAGATTTTATTTCGAACAGACATAGTACAGCGGTGTACCGGATCCAATGGAATGCGTGCTGCTCTTTTCTCTCTCTCTCTCTCTCTCTCTCTCT